>JZKD02S1653185.1:73277-85940 GCA_000966675.3 Picea glauca
CCAGGTGGTTGATCAACATAAACTTCTTCTTCTAAAAAACCATTCAGGAATGCTGACTTGACATCCATCTGGTATACTTGCCATTTGTGTTGTGCTGCTATGGCCAATAGAGTTCAGACAGTGTCTAACCTTGCTACTGGAGAAAAAGTTTCACCATAATCAATACCTGGTTGTTGTGAGAATCCTTTGGCAACAAGACTTACATTCTGCTTTTCAATCTATCCTTTTTCATTTAGTTTGGTTTTGTAAACCCACTTGACACCAATACTTTTCTTGTGTCTTGGAAAATCAACAAGATCCCATGTCTTGTTCTTCTCAATGGAGTCAATTTCTTGGTTCATGGATTGAACCCAATGTGGCTCCTTACCTGTTTCTTTAAAGGATGTAGGTTGACATGACATTTGACATCAACCTGCCCTCGTCGGCAGTCCGCTCTCTCACCAGGACCTTCTATTCAACACGGCTTGAAGAGCTATATTACTCTTCCAATCCCATATTGGGACCTTCATTCACCCACAAGACACTCCTGTTGATCTCCCGCCAAATGTCTCAGGAAATCGGATCTCGCGATATCGCAAGACTCGCGGAACTGATCTCGTGCAATCAAGCTCCGAACTCCGAATGTCGATGGTCAAGGGTCAATGGGTCGGAATATAGCCACTCGTGATGTCAACAACGTACCTTTCCAAACCCCAAGCCCGAGGTGCCGATCTCCCGACTCAACGCCACCTGGACTCCATTCGTTCCCGGGGTCCCATGCTGCCACGTCACCTTCAGGATTTTGCAGATCCATGGATACACGATACAAAGTTCCCTTGTTGTTGGAAACCCCGAACGCTGAACCTCGATTCTCCGACTCTTTGGGATCTTTCACCACGTGTCCCTGCTCTGATCGACGGCTCCCGTTGATTCAGGAAATCGTGACTCGTGACTTCAACGAGTCTACGCCTCACCTCATCTTTTGCCGAATGCCAAACCCCGATGGGTTTCGACCCTTCTTGTTCCTACGGGTTAACTTCCTCATAGCTCGTCTCAACTCTAACGGTCAGCGGGGATTCGCGACTCTCCACAGCGATCCCTGGCCGTTGATCCTCCTCCTTGAGGTTTTCTCCTGCTCCAAAGCTCCGACCTATTCGGAACTTCCTCCTGGGTCTGTCCCACGATTCCACAACGTGACTATCTCTCCTGAGCTTGATTCCTCTGACTCCTTCAATGGAAGGTTGGCGCACTCCTTGCGCTTGGCGTCCAATCACTCTCCAAGTGTTGGATCTTCTAGACTCTGTGTGCTTCCAACAACAGTAGTCTCTGTCAACCTATGCTCAGGCTCACTGCTGGGACCCCAACCTTGTTATGCAACTCTCCTGTAGCTTCGACCTCTATAGAAGCTCGACTATTCTTCTCTTTCTCCCACAGATGGTGAATACAATACCTCCTGGCAGTCTTCCAACTCAAGTAGTCGATCACTGAGTACTTTGAGTATTCAGTAACCCCAGTAAAAGTTCCCTCAGTGGACCTTCCTTCTCTTCTTCTGGGTATTCAGTAGCACAGTGAAAGCTACTTCAGTAGATGCTTCCTTCAGATGATAGAACTCAACGAGTTCCTTTCTCCTGGGCTATCTGCACATTCCCTCAATGCCCTCCTGGCGGAGTATCTTTGCCACAGAACACCCAACAGTTATGCTTTCTCCTTGTGCACTCACGCACTTCGCTCAACGTCCTCCAAATGGAGCTCCTCAGAATCTTTAACAGAATTCTGGTCCTGCAGAACTCGCTGCAGAGTTCTCTCCTATATACACGCTCGATACCCTCTTGGTAGAGCTCTTACAGAACTCCCAGTAGAGGTTCTGTCCACAACAATGTCTCAGCTACACTGCCTTGGCTATTGAGGTGTTTATTAACCCCAAAAGTCTCCCTTCTATATGAGGTGATGACTTCAGTCTTGTGCCCTCAGCATGTCTCAGTCTGACTCCTCAGAGTTCAGAAGTGCCACCTCTGTGCACCAGTATTCAGAGTCTCGACACTCTGTCACACCCTCATGGCATGAAACCTCACAGACCTCTCGAACCTGAAATCAAACACACTTCCTGCAACGGCATAATAACAATACACAAATGTAGCATATAATGAACACATATACAGACATACATATAATGACAAAAAATGCAGGAAAAACTGCTCTGTATTTATAATGGAAAATGCCTGTATATTTTACAAGGTGTTCCTCGAGCTCTCTCTCGGCTCTTCTCTTCTACTCTACATGCCTATTTCTCTCGATCTCAACTCTCTCCAAAATGAGATATCAAATCTCTTTTACATGAGGCGGCTCAATCGAGCGCTTCCCTCCAGGATTTACCTACTCTAATTAATTTACATTCAATGGTTGTCTAGTCTACTACCCAGAACTAGATCTCAGGAGATCTACAATAAATGCCTATCTTATCTACAGCTCGGGTAAAGGCATGGCTCTCCTGGCTCACCAGCCTAAGTCATTTATTTACATTTAATTTCAAATTCAAAATGAGGCTACGCCTCTCTTCAGCCTTTGGATGCGTGCGCACTGACGTGGCTGCCTGGCTGCATGGAGAGATGCTCTTGCATCATACTCCATAGCTGAAAAAATCATGAGCTCCTGTTCATGAGCTTCCCCCGTAGATATTTGAACCCCACCTGGATCCCAAATAAGTCTTTGGAGCTTCCCATCTACTCCTTTGTGCTGTTGCTGCTTCCGCTGCGCTGCTGCTGCCGCTGCCTTTTCTCTGCCCAGATTCTCTTCACTGGTAGTCTGCACTGATCTCAACATCAGTCTTCTGATGTCTTCTGTCTCTCAGTCTAGCTGCTCCAGTGGTTGGCTCTGTTGTTGCAGTCTCCTCAGCTGCAAAAATTCTTGGCACATGGGCAGATTGCTGTGATCTCCCATGCCATCCTCTCTTTCATCTTCATCTCCAACTTCATCTGTGGCCTCAAGTTGCCACTCTACTGCAGTCTTTAGTTCTACAGTTTCTTCTTGACTGACCTACTGCTCAGTCATCTCTCCTGACAGCTCAAATTCTGCCCGTTCTCTTGCTGGCTCTGGATTGTTCAACCAACCCTCTAGCTTCTCCAGCTCCATCTCCCATGGAGTAACTATTCTATCTGCCTTCTCCTTGGCTTCTTCTGCTGCTAGGTTCAATCCTACAGCGCTCTCATCTTGCTCACTGAATCTATTGAGTTGTTCCTCAGAACTCTCACTTTCTTCTTCTGCTGTCAGCTTTAGTGCTGCGGCTTCTCGGTTTTCAGCTCCCAGGCTGAATGTGTTGAGACATTCCTTAGAATTCTCTCCTCCTCCGTCTTCTACTGCAAATTCCCCTATTGCAGCCACTCCAGCTTCCACGCTGAATGCTTCGAACCATTCCCTGGAATGCTCATTCCCTTCTCCCACTTGGGCAGGCCCCAAAGTCTGCTCCAACTCTTCTTCTTCGACAGTCATCTCCAGCTGTGATTGTTCTTTTTCCGTTGCTGCATGTATAACAGAATTTTCTGCCTCCTCCCGGGCAGATGGCAGGAATATTGAAATTCCCCCAATCATCGTTCGGCTCCTCTGATATTCTTCTACGGTCAACTGTACCTGTTGATCACAATCCAATTCTGAACTCATCTACTCATTCCCGCAATGTGGAATGCTTCCGCTGCCCTCCTGGCAGTCTTTCATATTTCCGTTGCCCCCCTGACAGTCTTTCATGCTTTCACTACCCTCCTGGCAGTCTATAAGATCTTGCATTGATCTCTCATCATCGCCCAGCTGGCAATGCGAAATTCCTTCACTGTCCTCCTGACAGTCTGTGAGATGCTCGGCTGATCTCAACTCATTGCCCTCTTGGAAATATGGAATTCCAACTCTGCCTTCCTGGCAGTCCTTGAGATCATCAGACGATCCCAATTCATCCCCTTCATCATCATCATCATCGAGACCTCTCCCAGTCTCTGGTTCGCATACCTGAACCAATTCTTCATCTTGCCGCATTCGCAGTTCCATCTTCTCTATTTCTGCTCATATATCCGTGAGCTCTCTATCCATTTCTGCTACGCTCATCATCTTTGGACTTTTCCTTTCAGCATGCTTATGACCTTCAGTAGCCATGCTATTGTTTCTATCTGGCCTTCTGGAAAATCTGTTGTTGTCACTCCTCATCATGAGTTCAACCAGCTTCATCTTTGCAGTCCCGCAGATTGTCTATGGACTGTTGCCTACCTACAAGAAAGTCCTCACAGAGTCCTCCAGTTCTCTGTCTCCTTCCACCACTCTGACACAAGTCGTGTGTATCAGATTGCTTTCCTTTTCTCCTTCACTCCTCTCACCTGAAGTATACAAACAAGATTTCAAAGCTCTGATACCACTTTGGCGTCAACTTTCCCTCGTTGGTAGTCCGCTCTCTCACCAGGACCTTCTATTCAACATGGCCCGAAGAGCTTTATTACTCTTCCAATCCCGTATTGGGACCTTCAGTCACCCACAGGACACTCCTGTTGATCTCCCGCCAAATGTCTCGAGAAATTGGATCCCATGATATCGCAAGACTCGCGGCACTGATCTTGTGCAATCAAGCCCCGAACCCCGAATGTCAATGGTCAACGGTCAATGGGTCGGAATATCGCCACTCGCGATGTCAAAAACGTACCTTTCCAAACCCCGAGCCCGAGGTGTCGATCTCCCGACTCAATGCCACCTGGACTCCATTCGTTCCCGGGGTCCCACGCTGCCACATCACTTTCAGGATTTCACGGATCCATGGATCCACGATACAAAGTTCTCTTGTTGTTGGAAACCCCGAACGCCGAACCCCGATTCTCCGAATCCTTGGGATCTTTCGCCATGTGTCCCCTCTCTGATTGACGGCTCCCGTTGATTTGGGAAATCGTGACTCGCGACTTCAACGAGTCTACGCCTCACCTCGTCTTCCACTGAATGCCAAACCCCGATGGTTTTCGACGCTTCTTATGCCTATGGGTTAACTTCCTCACAGCTCCTCTCAGCTCTAACGGTTAGCGGGGATTCACGACTCTCCACAGCGATCCCTGGCCATTGATCCTCCTCCTTAAGGTTTTCTCCTGCTCCAAAGCTCCGACCTATTCGGAACTTCCTCCTTTGTCTGTCCCACGATTCCATAACGGGACTATCTCTCCTGATCTTGATTCCTCTGACTCCTTCAATGGAAGGTTGGCACACTCCTTGCGCTCGGCGTCCAATGACTCTCCAAGTGTTGGATCTTCTAGACTCTATGCACTTCCAACAACAGTAGTCTCTGTCAACCTATGCTCAGGCTCGCTGCTGGGACCCCAACCTTGTCCTGCAACTCTCCTGTAGCTTCGACCTCTACAGAAGCTCGACTATTCTTCTCTTTCTCCCACAGATGGAGAATACAATACCTCCTGGCGGTCTTCCAACTCAAGTAGCCGATTACTGAGTACTCTGAGTATTCGGTAACCCCAGTAAAAGTTCCCTTAGTGGACCTTCCTTCTCTTCCTCTGGGTATTCAGTAACCTAGTGAAAGCTACTTCAGTAGATGCTTCCTTCAGATGATAGAACTCAACGAGTTCCTTTCTCCTGGGCTATTTGCACATTCCCTCAACGCCCTCCTAGCAGAGTATCTTTGCCACATAACACTCAACAGTTATGCTTTCTCCTTGTGCACTCACGCACTTCGCTCGACGTCCTCCAAATGGAGATCCTCAGAATATTTAACAGAATTCTTGTCCTGCAGAACTTGCTGAAGAGTTCTCTCCTATATACACGCTCGATACCCTCTTGGTAGAGCTCTTACAGAACTCCCAGTAGAGGTTCTGTCCACAATAGTGTCTCAGCTACACTGCCTTGGCTATTGAGGTGTTCAGTAACCCCAAAAGTCTCCCTTCTATATGAGGTGATGACTTCAGTCCTGTGCCCTCAGCATGTCTCAGTCTGACTCCTCAGAGTTCAGAACTGCCACCTCTGTGCACCGGTATTCAGAGTCTCAACACTCTGTCACACCCTCATGGCATGAAACCTCAAAGACCTCTCGAACCTGAAATCAAACACACTTCCTGCAATGGCATAATAACAATACACAAATGCAGCATATAATGAAAACATATACAGACATACATATAATGACAGAAAATGCAGGAAAAACTGCTCTGTATTTATAATGGCAAATGCCTGTATATTTTACAAGGTGTTCCTCGAGCTCTCTCTCGGCTCTTCTCTTCTACTCTACATGCCTATTTCTCTCGAGCTCAACTCTCTCCAAAATGAGATATCAAATCTCTTTTACACGAGGTGGCTCAATCGAGCGCTTCCCTCCACGATTTACCTACTCTAATTAATTTACATTCAATGGCTGTCTAGTCTACTACCCAAAACTAGATCTCAGCCGATCTACAATAAATTCTAATCTTATCTACAGCCCGTGTAAAGGCATGGCTCTCCTGGCTCACCGGCCTAAGTCATTTATTTACATTGAATTTCAAATTCAAAATGAGGCTACGCCTCTCTTCATCCTTTGGATGCGTGCACACTGACGTGGCTGCCTGGCTGCATGGAGAGATGCTCCTGCATCAACATTAAAGAAAAAATATTGAGTTGCAGTCATGCAACTGTTGATGGATTTCTCTTAAACTTCGAGTTCTTTGATTCTATGGTTCAGAGAATAATTCTCTACTAGAAGTTGAGCTATCCTATGTGTGATCTGGTTGTCCTCGTACTTGTAGTCTTGGAAGAGTAGTTTGATTTACTTTTTGTTCTAAATTTGTTGTGTTTTCAGAACATGGCAGCAATGGATTTTGACTATCCACTTGCTGAGTTTCAGGATCATTCCAGAATTTTTTTTCCAGAAATTGTACATCTCTACTGAGAATTAATTTCTTGGTGATGGGATTGTAAAGCCTGTAAGCTTTAGCTATTTCACTATAGTTAGTGAAAATACATTTTTCACTTCTGTCATCAAGCTTCTTCCTTAATTCGGAAGGGATGTGTGCATATGCTATGCATCCAAATGTCCTTAGATGAGCTACATTGATCTTTGTCCCACTCCATGCTTCTTGGGGAACTTTCATCTGTAGACTGGTGGTTGGTGATCTGTTCAAAAGATAAGCTGAGCATGCTACTTCTTCAGCCCAAAACGTATTTGACAAGTGTTTTTATTTAAGAAGCGTTCTTTCCATATTCATGATGGTCTGATTTTTTGTTCAGCCACTCCATTCTGCTGTGGAGTATACCTTGTTGTTGCTTGCATGATGATGCCTTGAGATTTGCAGAAATTTGAAAATTCTCTGGAGTTGTATTCACCTCCTCCATCTAATATGAGTACTTTGAGAAATTTGGCACTCTATTTTTCAGCTTCTGCTTTGAATTCTTTGAATTTTGTAAATGTTTCAGACTTGTGTCTGAGAAAATAGATCCATATTTTCCTGCTGAAATCATCAATAAACGTTAGAAAGTAAAAAATACCACCTACTGACTCTGTTTGCATTGGTCCACATAGGTCAGTGTGTACTAGTTCAAGATGTTGTTTGGCTTGATTGGAAGACTGTGGAAAACTAGTTCTCTTGTGTTTTCCAAGTATGCAAGAATCACATGGGGGAGTTTTCTCTTTAAAAATAGGTAGACCTTTGACCATGGAGTTTTTCTAAAGAAGACTTAGACTCTGAAATGGTAGATGTCCAAATATTGTATGCAAAATCATTGTTTCATTCAGGGTTGATGCACTCTGTGCATAAGGTTGACTCAGATTTGCAGTTCTGAGGGTAAGGGGAAACACTCGATTTGGAGTCATATAGATTTCATAAATCAATTTTCTGCTGGGTTTTCTATCATAGATTTTGCAAGAGGCTCCCTAAAAAGGTACCTTATATCCTTTTTCAATGAGTTGTCCTACACTTAAAAAGTTATGTTTCAAGTCTGGAACATGATAGACATTACATATGTCTTTCTTTACATTTTGTTTAGTAAGAATAGGAACAGTTCCTTTTCCTTGAACTTTGACTAAATTATCATTCCCAAGTGTAATATTAGAAGAGATTGAAGAATCAAGGCATGAAATTAACTCTTTGTTACATGTCATGTGATTCCTGCATGAGAGAAACATACCTCCTGAGTTTTCTCCCGTGTGATTTGACACATGTGCTCTCCTTGAGAGTTGATCTGCCTGCTTCTTCCTGCATTCAGATTCATCGTGCCCATACTTTTTGCAGTATTAGCATTGTATGCTGGATTTGTCATTTGATCTTCTCCCTCTGCCTCTTTGAGGCTGGAAATTCTGATGTTGATTTTGTTGTTGATTTTTTTGACCTTGGAAACTGTGATTGGGATATTATTGTCTATTTCCTCCACTAGTATGAGAGTTACCTTGATTGTTCCCTCTTCCTCTACTTCTTCCTCTGCCTTTCCCTTTTCTGAATGAGAACTGAGTTTGGAAGGCATTGGAGATTGACTCATCTGTGAGATGTAGTCTTGTCTCATGTGTCACCAGAGAACCAATTAGTTCATATGTTGAAAATCTTGACAGATCCTTGGATTCAAGGATGGCTGTGACAAACATTTCAAATTTCTTGGGAAGAATTCTGAGAATTTTCTCAACAATTCATTGATCAGTGATGGTTTCACCAATCAGTCTAATCTGGTTCATGATTCCCATTACTCTGGTCATGAACTGATCCACAGTTTCGGACTCTGTCATCCTAAGAGTCTCGAATTGTATCCACAAGGACTGCAATTTAACTATTTTTACCCTGTCATTTCCTTGGTATGATGTTTTGAGGATGTCCCGGGCCTGTTTGGAAGTACCAACACCTATGATTTTCGAGAAAATCAAATCATCTACAGAATTTTGTATCCAGAATTTTGCTTTTTTTTCTTTGGTCCTCAGAGTTGCCTGAGCAATTCTCTGCGCATTTGTCATGGCAGTGAGGGCGGTTGGATCTGGTTCCACATATCCAAGATCCACTGGTTCCAAACACTCTTGTGCTTGCAAGAATGAATTCATTTGAAGAGACCAGAACTCATAGTTCTTTCCCAGAAGAATCGGACCCTGAGTTGGTCCTAGGTTGCTAGATGATGCCATTTCAAAAAAAATTTGCAGAAGAAATAGAGGGAAAAATTAGTATTTACCTCCGTTCTCAGAAACCTCGATTTGTCGATGGCCGATGGGAGCTTATCGGGATTGAATGGCCCTTGGTATCCTTGCAATGTGATCATGCGCTTGAATGTTAAGGCGCTATGGGATTTTCTCGTTCTCTGTCTTTCAAAATGCCGAAACGCGAGAATTCACCTTTGGACAAATCAACGGTCCAGATATTGTGTGATCTAACGGTCCAGGACTTATCGGGATATCGCGAATCGGGATTTCACGAGTTTTGATGTCGAGGATTTCTTACTCGTCGATTCTCCGATTTCTGATTTTCCAATGGCATTGTCCTCTCGGGACTTTTCCCGATTGCTCCGATCTGCAACACGCATCCTCAACAGATGGACAGTCATGATCTCTCCTCGTGATTTCATGAATGGATACGACCCAAACGTCTTGTCTCCAGGTTCCGTGAAATGTTGATGCACCGATTGACTCGTATGACGAGATGACGTCAGCTGGGCCCCGCAAATGGAGGGCTCCTCCTGTCGGGATTTCAGACTTCGGAGTTTCGAAGTGCTTGTGTTTCTTGTCCTCAAGATTCACGATTTTCCGAATCCTGATATGCTGATGGCCCTTTTCCTTGTTGGAACTTTTCCCGAGTCCCCGGATTTACGCCACGCGTCCAGGAGATATGGACGGTCCTGATGCGTCCTCGGGATATCGGGACTTGTGATGCTCCGTTGCCACAATGTTTTTTTCACTAGAAACTCTGAATGCTAATACGGTGATGATGCCCTCGTTGTCCTCCACGTGTTCGGTCAAAAAAGGACAGCTGAGATCTGATCGTGATTTCGCGTATCTCAATTTCACGTATCGCGATTTCGCGAGTTGCAATGTCAAATTTATTTGACAACTTGAAACCCCGAATGCCGAAATGACGATTAGTTGATCTGTAGACACATGTCCTCTGAGATGGATGGCTCACAGGTCCTCTCGGGATATCACGATATCGCGTATTGGAGTTTTGGAGTGCAATCTTTTGCGCGTCCAACTCCTGATTACCGATTTTACGATGGAATAGGGTTGCGCCACATGTCTCTTAATGGACGGTCAAGATGACGTCGGGATTTATCAAGTCAAAATTCCTCTGGTGTGCTCTAGAGGGTTAAACCTCGTGCACTTTCTCGCTGATCCAATGGCTGTCGGGCCTCTGCACAAGATCTGATGGCTGGAATGCTTTCGCCTTTTCCATGCTTTCTTCTTCCCTTCTGAACTGGTTTCCCTCCATGGATCCGTTCGCAAGATGAATCTTACGGCCTGAGTGTCTATTCCTCGCGTGTTTGACGCGATCTTTTATGAATTTGACGGAATTCCTCCCGTGGAAGAAAAGATTCGTGAATCTTTCAAAGATTTGAAAATATCTCATGACTTCTTCGTTATATTTTACAATATTTGACACATTTGAGCGAATTTCCAAGAATATTTAAATTCTCTGCCTTCTGCATGAATCTTTAACAAATTTAAGTGAAATCTTCAAGTTCTTTAAACTTTCTTTTGTTCTATTCTTCTGCGTTAATCTGTGACGATTCTTGAAAAATTATGTAGGTTTCTTTAGGGTTTCTTCTTCGGCATTCTCCGCTTCCTCATTCTTTCGAGCGAAGTATGCTCTGCAACCTCTGCAAGCTTACTACGGTGATATTTAAAGAGTATTATGAATATCTCTCTAAGCCTTGTGAAAAGGTTGTGTCACGTGCTCTCAAGATCCGTGAGGCTCTGCGCTGCAGGGATCGAGTTGCTGTCTAGACTGTGTGATGAGGCTTACACCTGAAGCTCTGATAAGATGATAAATTTTGAAGCAAAGAGAAATGCAGAGAGTAGAGAATATATAATAGTATATTGAAATGTATGAATAAGTACAGAACTTAGAACCTTGGTTACAATGTAAGATGGTTGAGCTATATATGCTCAAGCAAGACAAAAATAGAAAGTACAACTGTCAAGTACAACTGGCAGTGTACGGTCAGACTGTTGAGGGTACAATATATTTAACAATCAGAAGGACACCGGGCTTATAATAAAGACGATGATCAAGTATGGAAGCTATTCAAAGATGGCGAAGCCCTTGATGAGACATCTCTCTAGGAAATGGACAGTCGATTTCATAAAGAGCCTCAATAAACTAGGATTGAAGGTCAGTTATATGGATTATTTGCCTTATGATTTTGGGTCACTCTTCTCATTTTGTTTGATTTCCCATGAAAACCTAAACGTGAATTGCAACCCCTGGTTCAGAATTTAATAATACCCATTGTGCGATTTTTCACTATGATTATCTTCCCGCCTTAATTTTTGTTCATCTATTTCCTACACCCTTGAGGTTGTTTTAATTCGTTTTATGTTTTTATTTAAATCATTTGAACCGTAAAATTAAGGTTAGAAAGGGGAATTAGCTACGTAGTAGGGTGGATATTTATTGAAATTCAATTTAGTTTGACATAGTCAGCCAATCAATGTTGTTTTTGTTAGTTGCAATTGTAGCAATCGATTTTAGTTTGACAACATCTATTCCTTGATCTAATTACATTTTTTTATTTAAAAATCTGATCACATTTCCATCTCTTAATTCTTCCATCATTGATCCAACTTTGTTCAATCACAACTCTTTCATGGGAACCTATCTCGAAGTTCAGTAATTAAAACATAAAAACATTATAAAAACATAAAATGAATTAAAACATAAAAACATAAAACGAATTAAAACAACCTATGAAGATTATAGAAGGGTCTTTGTTATGTAATTACTTATTGATTTCTATATCACAAAATGGAACCCTATATTCATGTGATTTTTTTTATTTTTTTGTATGTGTTATGTCCATTTTGAACTAACTCCTTGACCATCTATTTTTAGCAAATTAAATTTGTTTACTAAAAATTCGTTACCGTTCCAAAATAGATTCCCCTCTATGATGTTCTTTCCCTTAAAACATTCTACTATTAAATTATGGACATGGTATTAGCACTGACTTCAAACTTTTACCTCTTATACCATGATAATTATCCGTATAAATATGAGCTGAAAAATACACGTCTCTTGCAATTTTAATTGATTGATTAATGTATACTTACCTGGAACACACAATAGATTGTCACAAATAATATCAAGAGTAAAAAATTCAGTTGAGGACTAACACATCCAAAATTAGATGGAATCTAGGAAAAATTCTACATTAATTACCTACCTGAAGTATCTGTGTTTTGTGAAGAATTCTCATGCCTTAAGTTGTAGTTGAGGCCTCCGCATAAAACACACTCAAAAGATAAACAATCCAACATCCAGAAGCACCATACATATTCTGAAATCCGATCCCTCACCCGCATCCCATTTCAGATAATGTGTACTCAGCCTCAAAACCACAAAACCAACCTGATCAAACATATACCCCTGAAGCAAAATGGGAAGCTTATCTTAAAAAAACATAGTCATAAATGACCTTAGCAGTATTGAATGAAACATCAATCAATCAACAGTTATAAACAATTAATTAATTAATATTATTAATACTAATCATTGTTTAACTAAA
>JZKD02S1653185.1:125659-137443 GCA_000966675.3 Picea glauca
ATTATTAAATTATTTAATTTTATATGAATATTAACTAAATTTTTAGTTATTTTATTTTAAATAATAATTAAGTAATTACTAAATAATATTTAAATATTACATATTTAAATAATTAATAAATAGTATTTAAATATTATATTTAAATTTTATCAAAATATGTTCATGGTTGTGGCTATGCATGCCGGTCGTCAACTGGCAACAACCACATTAATGTAAAAAGTGGTTGATATACGCCGATCGGCGCCATTAATTAAAAAAAAGTGAAAAAATGGCGTCGATCGACGTATATCAACCACTTTTTTACATTAATGTGGTTGTTGCTAGTATATGGGACATTGGAAAATATTTTGAATGCCACGAAATTAAATTTTAAACACCCAAAAACTTGTACCATTAGAGTGCCGAATTGTTTACAGTCTCATGATAAATGAAAACTACGAGTAATTAACCTTTAATTTTTTGGGACAGCAGAAACCTTTGAGGTTGTGCTAATTTTATCTAAGGTGAGGTAATCGTTCTTGATTCTTATCCACCTACCAAATTTCACCTCGTCTGAACAAATCAATGTGTAAATACCTATATTTAAGTAATTGAAGTCAGGCTGGAAATTAAGGAGCTATGAAATGAGACACCGTGGGTAAGTTGAAAGTGGCTATCAATGGATTAGGTGTACAGTTTTCAATTTTTAATTTTTGGGGGGATGTTTAGATTTTATAAATTTCTGTTATTACTGTAGGCTTCTCTGCTTCTAAATAGGATTCAATGATGGAAAATTTTATATTTGATATGAAGATTATAGAGGGGTCTTCATTATGTAATTACTTAGTGATTTCTATATCACAAAATGGAACCCTATATTCAAGTGAATTTTTTATTTTTTTTGTATGTGTTATGTTCATTTTGAACTAACTCCTTGACCGTCTATTTTTAGAAAATTAAATTTGTTTATTAAGAATTAGTTACCATTCCAAAATAGATGCCCCTCTTTGATGTTCTTTCCCTTAAAAGATTCTGCTATAAAATTAGACATGGTATTAGCACTGACTTGAAACTTTTACCTCTTATACCATGATAATTATCCGTTTATAAATTACACGTCTCTTGAAATTTTAATTGATTGATTAATGTATACTTACTTGGAACGCACAATATATTGTCACAAAAAATACCGAGAGTAACAAATTCGGTCGAGGACTAACAAATGCAAAATTAGATGGAATCTAGGAATAATTCTACATTAATTACCTACCTCAAGTATATGTCTTTTGTGAAGAATTCTCAAGGCTTAAGTTTTAGCTGAGGCCTCCACATAATAGACACTCAAAAGATAAACAATCCAACATCCAAAAGCACCATACATAATCTAAAATCCGATCCCTCACTCGCATCCCATTTGAGATAATGTGTATGCAAGCTCAAAACCACGAAGCCAACCTGATCAAACATATACCCTTGAAGCAAAATGGGAAGTTTATGTTAAAAAAACATAGCCATAACTGACCTTAGAAGTATTGACCATAGGCAAGCATTCCAAGTCTCCCTTAGGTCTTGTTTTTGAGTTTGAAAGGGCATTCTGACTTTTGAGTTAGAATTCATGTGTCAATATAGATATGAATCTGTCAAACAAACTGAATAGTATGGATTTTTACATTATATAAATGGGAAATATCTTATTTTTATACAATAAAATAGTAATGAATGTGTGGATATCAAAACTTTTAAGTTCTGTAAATTATTTTCAATTAACTTAAGTCAAAATAATAGATAAATGGATTGATTTTTTGAATTAATTTAACTCACAATAATAGAAAAATATTTTCAATTAACTTAAGTCAAAATAATAGATAAATGGATTGATTTTTTGAATTAATTGAAATCACAATAATAGAAAAATAGATGGATTTTCAATGTTAGTATTAAATAAAATAAAAAAATACATATTTTTAATATTATATAAAAAAAATTCAATAAAAGAAAATAAAATAAAATTGGAATGAAATTATTTTAGGATAAGGGTTTTAGGATCGAAAATAACAACATCCACTTTGGAAATTACCATAAACTAACAGTTTCTATGACTCAAATTAGTTCACCTCAAAGGATAGACAAAATTATTTCATCACATTCCAGCTCGAAAGAAAAAACTTTCTTGCTTATAAAAATATGGCCTCAATTTACAATCACTCCAAAGATGCCTCGTGGATGAGAGGTGACAAGTGCTCATGTAAAATATGCTTGTGATTGAAATTTAGAAAGAGAAAGTTTTGTTTCCATTTTGATGGTGTCGCCCCAACTCCTCCTAGATGAGAAACCAAATTTAAAACCTAACACCTATTATAATTGTTAATATACTCTTTAATCCATAATCATGTAATACCCTAATTCCATGCACCAATAAACTTTAATACTAAATACTATAACCATTAAAAATCCACCTCTTCCCTTCTAAATTACCTTCTAAATTATATAACTTTAAAATTTTAATCTATATAACTTGTAACTAAAATGAATTATAATTATATCTAACTACTAAGGTATATAATTTATAATATAACCTTAAATATCTATATTTCCTAAACATTATAACCATGTTCACCCCTAATCCTTTTGACCCTATCTCATATAACCCTTAATACTTACATTACATAGCTACTATAGCACCTATCTCTAGGTATCTATAATCCCTATAATTCTTTATAGTTATAACCATGAACACATAACCTTCTTAATCTCCAAACATCAATGCTTATAACCCCTAAACACCTTCTCTTAAGTTGCAAATATTATAACCTTTACCCTAAGTATTAAAACCCATTACATGTAACCCTTATGAAATATAATATTTATAAACACTAATGTATCACTAAAACTCTATAGTGCTCAACAATTATAACCCCTAAAGTACAACACCTTCTCTATCATTAACCATCAACCATTATAATATTTAACTAGTATCAAATGAAAACACTTCTAAATATAATATGTATAACCATTAACATAACTTATAACATTTATATCCCTTAACCCATTAATTTAATGATAGAATATAGAATATGGTGTGCTTGTTTTACAATTGACGTTACCTTTTTCACCCAACCATAGGTTGCAGCCTCCCTCTGAGCACCTTATCCTTGACTGAGAATTTCTCCAGAAGAAAACTCTAGTCTAAATAGCCAAATAATGGGTAATGCATCATTCCCTAAGGATAACACATCATAAAAAGATGATCAGATAGTCCAAAACCTAGTCAAGTGATATTCAAGCCAATACTGAAAACTTGTTGCTGCTACAGCTACACCAGCAACTCTCCTCCAAACCTGCACACAAGACTGCAACTGCAGTCTGCACCAAACTGGGAACTATAATTATGAGATGTCAAATGAGAACTGGCACCCTGTATTTATACTGGTTCTACTAGATTTGTTGGGGTCGAATTCTCCTTCTAGATATGTGTCTCTTCAATATATTATTATTATTTCTAGCCGACTTCTTCTCTTGGAGACTAATAACCTAATATAAATTATCTTCTTGAGTTGAAAAGGCTTCTAGGGTTATTAGCCAACTCATTAGGGTTTTTCTTTCTTCCTCGAGTCTTCAATTCTCGCCAGGTTCACATGTGGAGGTAAATACCTCCCACAAATACCATAATATTAACACTCCTTTCTATCTAGAGAGGTATTTATAGGTAGTGGACTTGAGCACAAAAACATACCATTTACCTGGTAGCATTAATATAATCATCTAGACTATTTCATGACTAGATCATGAGCATCACCATCACCATCATTTGGATCAACTCTCAAAACCATACTTCATCTGAGTAATTAGATATGATGATGGATAAGTCACTCTCTCCATAGAGTGATACAAGAGGAGTAAAAGTTCTGAATTGTTTTCCGTCTGGAAAATCTTTGTTCATCATCCATCTAAATGATCATTATCTCCAATAAAGTGTTGATAGTCTTGAAGGAAATTAGAACAAGGATAGAGCACAACTGTGTCTATTCATAGAAGTACATATCTACATTCCAGTGGTTCACTACCACATCAAGTAACACACAAGTACTTGATCAACAACGTATGGTTGTGAACAATGAAACATATCCACCACATTATTCCTCATCTACTATCATATAGTCTTCATAACAAACATCTTATAACAACCCGCATAGAAACAATGTTATGATATATACTGAATTATTTGGGCCAATCTTTCACTCACATCTGTGATCTCTGAAAGAATATTTGCCTCATGAATAGTGGAACACATCCACCACAGTAGTCTATATCTACTGTATTCATAACAAACATATGATAGCAACCTACACATAAACAATGTTATGATATAAATTGATTTGTCTGGGCCAATATTTCACTCATATCTGTGAGCTCTGAAAGAATATCTGCCTCAAAATAGTGAAACATATTCATCATCATCTGATGCCATCCTACACAGAAAAATATTGTTAAAGATAAATTGAATCCTCTGGGCCAATATTTCACTAATGTTTGTGAGATCTGAAAGAATATCTTCCCTCATCAACAATGGCCTATCTGCCCCATTCTTCACAAACAAGGAAGAACGATTGTCTTTGACTTCTAAGCCTGGACCATTTCTCACCCAGAGCCATTCTTCCTACACTAATTAAAGTGCACCATGGACAAAATGTATAAACCCTAAGAAATGTTTGGACCATTCCTCACCCTGGGCCATTCCTCCTACACTGATTAAAGTGAACCCTGGAGAGAATGTATAAACCCTAAGGAATGACTGTCCCTGATTGTTGAGCCTGGACTATTCCCCACCATAGTCCATTCCTCCGACACTAAAAAAAGTGTAACCTGGAGAGAATGAGTCTACCCTAAGGAATGTTTGTCCTGCATCAACCTCCAATACTGACCATTCTTTGAAATTGTTCACAACTGTGAACTTCGAAAGAATGACTGCCTAGCGAGGAAGACCATTCTACTTGACCACTACTCAGAGTGGCTACCAAGAATAATGATTGTCATAGACCACTTCCCATGTTAACCACAATGGGAAGTAGTTGTCTATGATACATCATCAATCAGTCTGCCTCCCATGTCAACTGCAATGGGAAGTCACTGTGCGTCAAAAATATCAATCCTCTCTCCGAATAGGAAAGCATCTGTCCAATCTAGACTATTTTTCAATTGCAAAGATAAATGCTCCCTCCTAACTAGAGAGTTATTTAAATCAAAAAAATAAATGTTTTTCAAAATTACTTTTCCATACCTTAGCTTTTAGAAGCTTCCCGATCCTCGTCTTCTCTCGGAAATATAAAAACTTGATTCTGGATAGAGGTTTTGTTAGTATATTTGTTGTCTTCTTATCAATGGGAATATATTCAAGCTTTACTTCTCCTTCCTGGACTTCATCATGGATAATGTAATTTGTGTACTTTAGTCTGGAACACTTGTGAAGGCTTCATGTAGATCTGAACAATAGAGTATATCATAGTTGGAGAACTGGAACATATCCACGTGGCACTTCTTTTGTCATCATGAGATCTGATCTTCTGAGTAGTCATCTTGATGTTATAGGAAATCTTCACCATGCTTCTACTGTGCACTGGAGGTTCTCCACCATGTTGTCTTCCTTTTATCTGCATACACGATTCTCTTTTTGGTATGCCTCAAAGTCTTTAGATTTCTCTTTATACGCTCTTTATTCAATTTCTCTAGAGAACATTCTTTGCATTCATCTGATGTAGAATTCTGACTCGTGGATGTTGCAGATTATATAATGACTCATGTCTGGTGTTCTGGAACAAATAATCATCGCAGTATTCTCCCTCCATCTGGGAGAACCTCTGGTTCTAGATCTCACAATGCTTTCATTCATAAGTCTTCCATACACTGTTCTTCATCACGACTTTCAGTTCTTCTGCTTGATTGCTTTTAGCGAGTTCATATCGGGCTAGTAATCTTTTGATTCATGATACAATGACTGGTTCTTTTGGTTCTTCTTTCTTTCTTGGAATCCCAATTTTCTTCTTAATGTTTCTCATTATCTCTTGGATTCATGGAGATTCCATGTTCTAGATATTCCACTTCTTCCTTTCATCATAGGATCATGCATCTGGATGGACAACTAGTAATTATTTAAGGCTTCTGAGGAAGTCTTCTTCTGCGGCTGAATTAGACACATGTTTTATTTCATGACTGCTACCATGGATATATAGATTTCATCATCTTTAATGGATCATAGGATTAGCTCCCTCCTAATCCTTTCTTCATGTAAGAGTGCATATAATCGGCTCCCTCCATATGATAGAGTCCATACTTCTATCTGCATCCTTATTGTCTTTTGTAATGTATAATTGGCTCTCTCTCTCTAACAATGTCCATGCTTTTGTCTTAGTTGTCATCATAAGTCTTTCTCCAATTTCTCTTGATGTCTAACTTCTAAGTCTCTTCAAGATTAATTCCAATTTCCTCTTATCTTGTAATAGCTTTCACATGATATATTTCATTCTTTCAAGTGTAATATCTAATGATAACTCTTTTCATCTTGTTTTCTCTTCCATATGTATAGTTATTCTTGGAAAAAATTATCTTCCAAGAGATAGATATACAATATATGTACAAAGACGATCCAAGCAAGATATATACAAGAAATAAGAAGAGTGTTGTTACCTTTTAGTAGAATAAGTCTCTTCCATCCTTCTTAGTCTTCTTTGTAGGTTCCTTTTCTTCGGCAATCGATGCTTCATGTTTATCCTTCCTTTTCTTTAGCTTAGGACACTGATTCCTGTAGTGACTGTACTTCTGACAGTTGAAGCATTGTATTTCTGAAATATCTTTTCTTTTTTTTGGCTTCCTTCTTGAATCGAACTTTATTTTGTCCCTGATGTTCTTGATTCTTGATGTGAAGGCTTGATCATCATACTTATTTTGGGGTCTCTCTTTTTCATTGATCCTTGATTCTTCTTGAGCACAACAAGTCCAAAGTTCTTCAAATGTCGGGTACTCCTTTCTTGTGTTCATGCTTGCGGAAAATGCATCCCATGTCTTGGGAAGACCATTGAGTACTATGTTATCCAATTCCTTCTCTAAAGTGATCTCTTCAATATCTTGTATTTGGTCTCTTAACTAGGATATCCTTACAAATTATGATGTTATGCTATCATCCTCATGCATCTTCATGTCACAGAGCTCATTCTTCAGACTCATAACTTGTCCGATGTTTCTGACTGTGAAGAGATTTGTTAGGGCATCATACAGCTTCTTCGACGAGTCAAGATGGGAAATGTATGGTATCAAGTGGTCTTTTATGGAATCCACTATGATACTCATGGCATTGATGTCAACATCTTTGAACTTCTCCATAGCTGCAATGTTTTGTGGTTCCTTCTCTTCTCCTCCTTTAAACTTTGGCTTCGCGATATTTCCTTTCACAATATCCAACACTTTATTATTAGCAAGGATGAGGTCAATCCTTGTCTTCCATGCTCTAAAGTTAGAGGCTTCATTTAGCTTGTTCTCAGACTTCATAGAGTTCGTCATGGCTTTTCTTGACTTGGTCAAACCCTAGATTTGACTAGAAATCCAAACTTCACGCCTTGGCCTTCTGAGAGTACCAAGAGATGTGTTGGGCTAGGGTGCACTGACCTATCTAGAGATTAGGTCAATCTCATCACTTAAGGTGACTCTAAAAAAGGTTTAAGGTTTCTACAACTGCTTCTGCTAGTAACCCAAGCTCCAGTGTTTTTTGGAAAGTGCTCGTGCTAGTAACCCTAGCAACAATTCCTCAACGAGTTCAATGTCTAGCGACTATCTTTCCTTCCAGCATTTTAGGCTGATTGAAGGGTTGTGGGCCCATAAACTGTTAGAATATGGAGGATGGTGTGATCGTTTTACCATTGATAATACCTTCATCACCCAACCATAGGCCGAAGCCTCCCTCTGAGCACCTTAACCTTGACTGAGAATTCCTCCAGAAGAAAACCCTAGGGTAGATAGCCAAACAAAGAGTAGCACATCATTCCCTAAGGATAGCACATCACAAAAAGATGATGAGATATTCCAAACCCTAGACAAGAGATATTCAAGCCAATACTAAAATCTTGTTTTTCTTGCAGCTACACCAGCATCTCTCTTCCAAACCTGCACACAAGACTGCAACTGTAGTGTACACCAAACTGGGAACTCCAATTCTGAGATGTTGTCAAATGGGAACTGGTGCCTTGTATTTATAATGGTTTTGCCAGATTTGTTGGGGCCAACTTCTCCTTCTGTATATGTGCCTTTTCAGTATATTATTATTATTTCTGGTTAACTTCTTCTCTTGGAGGCTAATAACCTAATATAAATTATCTTCTTGAGCCGACAAGGATTTTAGGGTTATTAGCCAACTCATTAGGGTTTCTCTTACTTCCTGGAGTCTTCTATTCTCATCAGGATCACACGTGGAGGTAAATACCTCCCACAACTACCATAATATTAACATTTAATACCTAAGTATTATAATGCAAACCTATGAGTTTGATCAAGTGTTTTTGTGTGAACGCAGGTTATCTACATACTCCAGATATTACAATGCCCGTGCATTGGAGAGAGTGCGACTGGGACCATCTATGGGAAGCGATGAGAGAGTAGTTGGGCATGTGAAGAAACTTGGCATCCTGGGGGTGGCTCAAGCTCTTTGATTGTCCATTGATGCAGTCATAGGATTTTGTGCTTCAGTATATGATTGTGATGTGGACCACTGATCTGCAGTGCTTCATAATGAGAGGACAACAATTAACATTCTCGGTCGTCAAGGATGTGTAATAGATTGAGGCAATCAATGACCTTATGATGAAGTGCATCACCACTATGGTGGTGAGGATCTACGGATCCTTACGCCCTTAATGGATCACTGGAGGTTACTTGAGGATAGTGAAGCAGGTCCTTGATTAGGAACTTTTTTCCTGGGATTTACTTCTGCACACCCAAATAATGGTACAGGTGAATTGGTGTTGATGATCCAAATCCAGTGACTTTTCTTTTGTGTCCATTCTAGTGGCCTAGTTTCTAGATAAGGTTCCTTTATTGCACCAAAGGATTCTCTTGGAGACCTTAGGGCCATGAAATCCATGACTGATGTGGTCGATTGATGTTCTGGTCTGACACGATGGTGGAGAGTGTGGCCACTATTGCACAACCATGGTGGCACGCATGTGGAAACAAATTCCACAAGTGATACTAAGGTATCCATACACTTTTATGGACTACTGAGATGACCCAGATATGACGATGCCTCCATGGGATGATTTTGATCAAAGGTATGTTTTTGTATTATGTTTTGTGGTTTTGATAGCTAGCATTTGATTAAATATGTGTATATGGATGTTTACACTATCTTTGGTTTTGTTTTGCAGATGTGGGACCCCAAGGCTGATAGGCATAGATGGTCTTGGATCCAACTAGTCGCGGACCAGTGCGACCTTATCATGAAGAGACGAGGGAGGGAGAGAGGCGGAGATGAGATGAAGTTGGTGTTGGACCAACACATGAGCCATAGGCAGAGGCTAGAGGGATGATAGAGGACTCACGTCGCCACTTCTACAGGGCGTTGTAGGGCGTACATGAGGGCATGTGGTCCCATATTGAGGACAAGGAGGTCCTAGAGTAGTGCATGGGAATACCAACGATGTGGCAGACTCTAATTCATCAAGCAACAATAGCACAGGTAGTGATGATTGGTCAGCTGCCTCCTGGACCTGGAGGGCCCCTAGTTGGTGGGGCATCTCTAGATAACAGATAACCTAAGAGGGATCACTAAGGGCACCATGAGTGTCAATTTTTGTATATATAGGCTCGGGAGACCATTTTGTATATGGTAGTCGATACCCATTTTGTACAGGGTAGTTGATACCCATTTTTTATAGGGTAGTGTATACCCACTTTTGTACATATAAGGTGGGGGCCCTCACTGGCCTATAGACGATGTATATGTACCGTTTTGTAAACAATGATGACACTGTGATTATATATATATATATGGACATATATTTTCTGGATCATTCATATCTTCATGTGTTATGTTTTAATGCTTATGATCTATTTTCTATGTGTTGTGAGAAATGTATGATGCTTATGTACAAAATGATGTTTAATTTGATAAATGCCAATCTAATACTTGGTTATCCATGCTATCTTCTACTTGATTAAATTATCTTGGAATAAATTTAAATGTGATTGAATCAAAGTTGTGAGATAATAGTCTAAATTATAGTTATTTGGGAAAGAGGTAAGGATCACGAACGTCATATACATTGTTGAGCTACAGGATGAAAGTTGGGAATCTAATAGAATGCTAAGGTCAAGAATGTGGTGATGACTGGCCTCGGTGAGGAGACCAATGATGACATCGTATGTGAGGGGTTATAGAGGGACCAAGCGGCCGAAGTAAGATTTTGGGTCCAGTGGAGGGCATCATCAACATAACCAATGTGGTAGCCTTATGGATGATGCATCTGTCTATAACATGGATGATAGATCATACATGAGGAATGGTGGCGGAAAAGAAGACTAAAAAACTATGCAAATGTGTACAAAGAAAAACCTAACATAGGGGGGCTAGGCTTAGGCACCCAACTTGTTTAAGTACAACCTGTTAACGGGTTCTTTGAGAGGGTATCCTTCTGAAGAGGCAAGGATGTATGCACCCTTTATGATACAATGTTGGACAATGTAGGTTCCATGCTATAATGATTCGAATTTCCAGTGGCTGAGAATATCATGGGAGATATCGTAAGATAACACAAGATCACCATCGTTAAACGAGAGAAGGTTGACATGGCAGTCGAAGGTGTCTTTGGACCATTTTTTAGATGCCTCATTGTTTTTAAATGAATATCAACAATCTTCCTCAGGCGACTCTAAGGTCAACAAGCACTGCTCCATTAGAGTAGTGTCAAGTAATCACTCAATGGCAATGTGTAACGTGGGGATGTCACACTCGATATAGAGGGTGGATTTGATCCCATGGATGAGGTGGAATGTTGTAAAAGCTGTGGCATTTTTGGGTGATGTGTAAGAATCCCATAACACGGAAAACAAAATATGATGCCAATTGGCCTTATGTGTGTTGACGGTAGGTTGTAGCATGGTTTTGAGGACTTTGCTGACATCCTCAACCTTTCTGTTGGACTGAAGGTAGTATGGGGAGGATAACTCCCAGGAGAGTCCTAATTTTGAAGAAATTTCCACAAAGATCTCGTTCTCAAATTGTTTACCATGATCAAACACTCAGTGTATTGGGACTCTGAATCGGGTAATGACATGGTTAAAGACAAAATGCGTTGTTGTGTTAGCGGTAGTTTTGAAAGTGGGTATGGCTTTGACCCATTTGGTAAAGTAATATACTTTCACGGCAATGTACTTGTGTCCATTACTGGATGGAGGATGAAAAGTCATGAAGTCTATGCCCCATTTGCAGAAGAGTCAACGATGATGATTGGATGTAAAAGCGTTGGGGGTGCTCCTGCTTTGTTTTCGTAAAGCTCACATTTGGCGCATCGCTTGACAGCGTGGATGCAGTCATGAAACAATGTTGGCTAGAAGTACCTTGTCAAATGACTTTTTGGGCATTGCACATACCTAAGAGTTGACAACTGCAAGTGTCGATATGGTAATCATTCAAGAATCTATCAGCTTCGTCGATGATCAAACAATGACAAAGAATGAAGTCGACCCCTCGTCGATAGAGAATGACTCTAATGAGGAGGTATCGAGGTGCCTGATGGAGAATGCATCGAAAATCATACCATTTCC
>JZKD02S1653196.1:0-12316 GCA_000966675.3 Picea glauca
GTATTTGGCAGGAGTGAAAGCCTGCCCCCTTACGGACCACAAGTTAGTTTTCCTTGAGTAATAGTGATGAATCAGCCTGCATTCGCTGATAGCATCCAATAATAACTGTCCCCACTGCTAGTTTGACATTTTGAGTTATGATAAGTTTTCCCAGAAAAAAAACTGACTTTACCAATACACATACACTTGGCACGCCATCTCCAAAATTGGGGTGGCGGTCACCATCTTGTTTTCCAGTCCCTCCAAGGGTAACATTGTGAAGGATGGAAACGTTATTCCCAATTATAGCAGTCTCCCCCACCACCAGTCCGGTCGCATGATCAAACAGAATCCCCTTGCCAATTCTAGCGCCACAATGGATGTCAACCGCAAAAATCTCTGAAACCCTATTCTGAATTGCAAGGGTGAAAGGAATCCTTCCCCTGATCCAAAGATTATGCGCCACTCTGCGCGCCTGGCAAGCCTGAAAACCCTTAAAATTGAGCAGGAAATGTATATAAGAAATGCATGCAGGGTCCCTCTCTTTCACATCCCTAAGATCTGCTCTTATTGCTTCTCGGATCTCAGTGTCTTCCACCACAATGCCCATTATGACATTGTAGAGGACGGTGCTTGAAAGAGTGGAGTTTGAAAGCTTACTGCCCAATTGGAAAGCTAGGGCACTTTCCAGAGACTTGTGAGCTAATACCGTAGTGCACAGAAAGCCTGCTAGCATGGGCTCGCCCTCTGCATCTTTCCTCTCTTCGGCTTGCATTTTCAGCCACAGGTTATCAGATGTGAGCCCCTCTTCGGCCTCGGAATGTAATCTCCAAGCGGATTCTGAGAGATGGGAGGATGGGCCTGAATTCTTAAGAAAATGGGGCTTTTGTGAATCAGAAAATTTGGGGTGGTGGCAGATATAAGAAGGGTTTTTAATGCAAAGAGACAGTGGTAACTAAAATCTGTGACCCTGGAGCCGATAGTGGATGTATGGAAGAAACGGTGAAGGTTGCAATGAAGTTGAAGTGATTGTGTGTGTGATGAGCCAATGGAAGCGCAGTTACATAGAGGGTGGAGGAAAGAGGTGAAATGTTTCAAGAGAGTTGTCTGGCGTTGCGTTCGATCGATGAAGCATCTAGAATGAATACACGAGGAAAGGTCTGGGCTAACCTAAATGCGGTTTGTGTACACTATCTTGTATAGCATGTTTTTTTTTGTTATTATGGTTTTTTGGATTCAACTTTGAATGTAGTTTTCAACACTTATCTTCGAAAATATCTTGAGGGAGGAAAAAAATTTAAGATTTCTCTTAAATTAGGAAGGGGATCTAATTGTAGTTTCCAACACTTATCTTCGAAAATATCTTGAGGTTCTCTAGTTGAGGAAAAAAAATTAAGATTTCTCTTAAATTAGGAAGGGGATCAAAAGGATATTTAAGATATTTATAACATAAATAAGGAGAGGAAAATGAATAGATCTACTCAACATTTTTTTATATCATAAGAGTTGACCTTCTCTTAAAGTTTTCAAATTGGATTGAGTATGTATAAGACGGAATTGTTGTTATAATAACTACTTGTTGATTCACGAGAAATCACTTCCTCGTATCTTTTTCTCCATGTTTTCCTATTGAATGAAATCTTTCCATCATGATGTTGTTTTTCTAACAAAACCATGTTGGTTGGTTGTTTTTCAAGAATAATTTTCTCTTTCATATACGTGGCAATGGGTGAATCATCTAAGGTAGGGTGAATAGTAACTATTATCTATTCTTTCGACTCCTCTTTCTGGGTCAAGGGATTGGGTGATTGAGCCTCTGCAGTTCCATCGATATTACAATGGTTGCAGTGATTGTTTGGACTCTTGCATTGATGTGTAGTGGTTGTCATTTTCTTTTATTTTTCTTTCCACTTCTTTTTCCCCTCCTTGGAAGCATCTTAGTGTTTTTTCTGTTTAGAACCACTTCGTTGTCATTTATGAGAACCTATGTTCTCCATGTATTGTGCTTGCACACATAGCTCATCAACTATATTAGGTTTGAATAGCATCACTTCCTTCCATAAATGGATGGGTAAACCACCCAGATACTTGATGAGTATGTTTTCTTTCTTAGGAGATATACCCAACATAATCTCCATTTTCCTGAACTCGATGTTGTACTCTTGCACACTCTGCCCTTGCATCTTCTTGAAGTGATACCAATGGATCCATTAGTCCTCTACATACCCAATATGGTAGAACTAGGACTTGACAAGGGTTATAAACACCTCCCACTTAGTTATTGGTGGATCACCCTCTAGCCTAAATGTCTTTGTGTGGTTTTCCCACTAGGATAGTGCATGGCCCTCTAGTTTCAACCCGACAAATGAAATATTCTACTCTTCATCTATATTATCAACAATAAAATACACTTCTAACTATTGCAACCAATGATTCAACTTAATAGTATCAATCTCACCTTGATAAGGTTTGATGTCCACTTTCGCTTCCATTTTAAACAGGGGTTGTGAAGGAGTGATGGCACTGGAAATTGGTTGTTCTTTTTTAGACTCTTTCTTTGACACCTTTTCTAGGTCTTCACTATATTTCAATTTTTCATCCATTCCAAATTTTGAGTTAGAGTTACCAACCTACCCAAAAGTTCCAAAATTGTTCACTAGAGCTACCATGAGTAGGGCCATGTGAGAGATATCAATGACTTATTCTTCTAGCTTCACAAGTATCTCTTCTACCACATCTCAAGGTTTGTTATGACTGGGCTCCTCTTCCATAGCTATTGTTTTATGACTTTCTTATTAAGTTGTGTTGGCCCTTAGTTATGGATTAAGGAAGAAAGCGAAGAAAAAGGAAGGGAAAAGGAGAAATACGAACTGCACGGAAGACACATTGACTGATATTGGGTCGAAGTAGTTAAAGAAGTAGAAAAGAAGGANCCACAAGTTAGTTTTCCTTGAGTAATAGTGATGAATCAGCCTGCATTCGCTGATAGCATCCAATAATAACTGTCCCCACTGCTAGTTTGACATTTTGAGTTATGATAAGTTTTCCCAGAAAAAAAACTGACTTTACCAATACACATACACTTGGCACGCCATCTCCAAAATTGGGGTGGCGGTCACCATCTTGTTTTCCAGTCCCTCCAAGGGTAACATTGTGAAGGATGGAAACGTTATTCCCAATTATAGCAGTCTCCCCCACCACCAGTCCGGTCGCATGATCAAACAGAATCCCCTTGCCAATTCTAGCGCCACAATGGATGTCAACCGCAAAAATCTCTGAAACCCTATTCTGAATTGCAAGGGTGAAAGGAATCCTTCCCCTGATCCAAAGATTATGCGCCACTCTGCGCGCCTGGCAAGCCTGAAAACCCTTAAAATTGAGCAGGAAATGTATATAAGAAATGCATGCAGGGTCCCTCTCTTTCACATCCCTAAGATCTGCTCTTATTGCTTCTCGGATCTCAGTGTCTTCCACCACAATGCCCATTATGACATTGTAGAGGACGGTGCTTGAAAGAGTGGAGTTTGAAAGCTTACTGCCCAATTGGAAAGCTAGGGCACTTTCCAGAGACTTGTGAGCTAATACCGTAGTGCACAGAAAGCCTGCTAGCATGGGCTCGCCCTCTGCATCTTTCCTCTCTTCGGCTTGCATTTTCAGCCACAGGTTATCAGATGTGAGCCCCTCTTCGGCCTCGGAATGTAATCTCCAAGCGGATTCTGAGAGATGGGAGGATGGGCCTTAATTCTTAAGAAAATGGGGCTTTTGTGAATCAGAAAATTTGGGGTGGTGGCAGATATAAGAAGGGTTTTCAATGCAAAGAGACAATGGTAGCTAAAATCTGTGACCCTGGAGCCGATAGTGGATGTATGGAAGAAACGGTGAAGGTTGCAATGAAGTTGAAGTGATTGTGTGTGTGATGAGCCAATGGAAGCGCAGTTACATAGAGAGTGGAGGAAAGAGGTGAAATGTTTCAAGAGAGTTGTCCGGCATTGCGTTCGATCGATGAAGCATCTAGAATGAATACACGAGGAAAGGTCTGGGCTAACCTAAATGCGGTTTGTGTACTCTATCTTGTATAGCATGTTTTTTTTCTTGTTATTATGGTTTTTTGGATTCAACTTTGAATGTAGTTTCCAACACTTATCTTCGAAAATATCTTGAGGTTTTTTAGTTGAGGAAAAAAATTTAAGATTTCTCTTAAATTAGGAAGGGGATCCAAATGTAGTTTCCAACACTTATCTTCGAAAATATCTTGAGGTTCGAAAATATCTTGAGGTTCTCTAGTTGAGGAAAAAAAATTAAGATTTCTCTTAAATTAGGAAGGGGATCAAAAGGATATTTAAGATATTTATAACATAAATAAGGAGAGGAAAATGAATAGATCTACTCAACATTTTTTTATATCATAAGAGTTGACCTTCTCTTAAAGTTTTCAAATTGGATTGAGTATGTATAAGACGGAATTGTTGTTATAATAACTACTTGTTGATTCACGAGAAATCACTTCCTCGTATCTTTTTCTCCATGTTTTCCTATTGAATGAAATCTTTCCATCATGATGTTGTTTTTCTAACAAAACCATGTTGGTTGGTTGTTTTTCAAGAATAATTTTCTCTTTCATATACGTGGCAATGGGTGAATCATCTAAGGTAGGGTGAATAGTAACTATTATCTATTCTTTCGACTCCTCTTTCTGGGTCAAGGGATTGGGTGATTGAGCCTCTGCAGTTCCATCGATATTACAATGGTTGCAGTGATTGTTTGGACTCTTGCATTGATGTGTAGTGGTTGTCATTTTCTTTTATTTTTCTTTCCACTTCTTTTTCCCCTCCTTGGAAGCATCTTAGTGTTTTTTCTGTTTAGAACCACTTCGTTGTCATTTATGAGAACCTATGTTCTCCATGTATTGTGCTTGCACACATAGCTCATCAACTATATTAGGTTTGAATAGCATCACTTCCTTCCATAAATGGATGGGTAAACCACCCAGATACTTGATGAGTATGTTTTCTTTCTTAGGAGATATACCCAACATAATCTCCATTTTCCTGAACTCGATGTTGTACTCTTGCACACTCTGCCCTTGCATCTTCTTGAAGTGATACCAATGGATCCATTAGTCCTCTACATACCCAATATGGTAGAACTAGGACTTGACAAGGGTTATAAACACCTCCCACTTAGTTATTGGTGGATCACCCTCTAGCCTAAATGTCTTTGTGTGGTTTTCCCACTAGGATAGTGCATGGCCCTCTAGTTTCAACCCGACAAATGAAATATTCTACTCTTCATCTATATTATCAACAATAAAATACACTTCTAACTATTGCAACCAATGATTCAACTTAATAGTATCAATCTCACCTTGATAAGGTTTGATGTCCACTTTCGCTTCCATTTTAAACAGGGGTTGTGAAGGAGTGATGGCACTGGAAATTGGTTGTTCTTTTTTAGACTCTTTCTTTGACACCTTTTCTAGGTCTTCACTATATTTCAATTTTTCATCCATTCCAAATTTTGAGTTAGAGTTACCAACCTACCCAAAAGTTCCAAAATTGTTCACTAGAGCTACCATGAGTAGGGCCATGTGAGAGATATCAATGACTTATTCTTCTAGCTTCACAAGTATCTCTTCTACCACATCTCAAGGTTTGTTATGACTGGGCTCCTCTTCCATAGCTATTGTTTTATGACTTTCTTATTAAGTTGTGTTGGCCCTTAGTTATGGATTAAGGAAGAAAGCGAAGAAAAAGGAAGGGAAAAGGAGAAATACGAACTGCACGGAAGACACATTGACTGATATTGGGTCGAAGTAGTTAAAGAAGTAGAAAAGAAGGARCGAAGTAAGGGAAATCTATCCGTTGAACGAAGAGATCGAGGATGACAGATCATCAAGGAAGATGGATCGTGGACAACTCATCAAGAGGAAGAAGATKTCAACGAGTGATTTGGATCACCTTGCGGAAAAGAAGAAAAGATAGGTTGGCAAATCCCTAAAAATGTGGGTCAAGTGGACCTAGGGTTTTAGACACCTAGGGTTTTGGATTTAGGKTTTTGACACCTAGACGTTGGTCATTGTAATGTATAAATAAAGGTCTAGAAGACCTAKTATGGGTTTGTCGTTATTGTTGCTGTCGTTAGTGTGGATGATMATTTTGTATTATGAGAGAGAGAAGTGTTGTGCGTGAGAGCATTCTGTATTGTAAGATCTTCAGCTCAGTGTGCAGGGAGGGGGGATAGAAAATAAGAGAAAGAGAGAGAGATCTACAAACTAAATGCGTAGATAGAACTATATGTTTTCATATAATATATCAAGAAACACAGTTCTGTGGACATAGCCCTAGGGAGAGGGTGAACCACGTATATCTTGTTGTTATGTGTGATTGATGTTGTGTTCTTTACCTTTTGTTATTTTGTTATTGCATTAGTGTGTTAAATCTGAGACATAATTGTGTGAAGTAAGCTCAAGCTTGGTAAAGAATAACTAGATGGTTGTGTGTTGTTGCCTTGGATCCACTTTGCATTTCCTCTGGTTGTAGACACTTGTGTCCTGCAACCCCCTATTGCTACTTTGGGTGAGACTGCATCTTCTTCGTAGGTGTTGTCAAAAGGGCCAGTAGTTTAGGCTTGTTGGTGTGTTGTTAGAGATGAACCTTGGGTCTGCCCTTGTGCCAATAAATGGTTCTGTTGTCGGGACCGAAATCTTCTTGAGGGAATGTCAAGTTGGTTTCCATCGAAGACAGAGATTCGAAAGTGGATAGAAGAACAAGAAAAGGACTTCGATGAGGCTCAGAATAAGAACCCTATTCTTAGCACAAAGGATTGGTTGGGAAGGTATATCTTTACTGATATACATGAGATTTTGTTTGGAGGAATTCATAAGGAGCTATACGAGTGGATAGCCAGATTAGCAAATACCCAGTTTGAAATCAGATCAAGACCACCTGTGGTTTGGATGTCGGCGTTGATCAAGAAGGTCAAGAGAGTTGATAATGTCATGTCAAGAGAATTAGATCACTGGTTTGATAACACCATTGGAGGGTACGTTACCGAGTTCCTTATTGACAAAATAGAATCGTATAGCCAAGCAGATAGAGATATTTCTTTAAGGGACCTAGAGGAAAAATTTTACACCTTTTCAAGTTGAAGATCAAGATGTTATTGCATGAAAAGAACATCTTGAAGATACAGTAGTTGGTCATATCGAAAGGCTAATGTTCAAGAACTTAGACAACAATAGCGACACAGAGGTTGGACATACGCGTAGTGGGAGATCATTTAGAGAAGTTCCTCTGGTGAACCTGTTTGAGGAAGGTCATGAGCCACTAGTACAGGACGAAGGGTTCTACAGTGGAGAAGAAGAAGAGTTGTTGAAAGAGGAACATTCAGAGTCTGCTAGGGAAGAGGAAGAAAAGACTAAAGAACCTCACCGAGAAGAATCGATAACTTCAGGGACTGCGCCTGCTGTTGAAGTAAGTACTATCACTCATCTTATCATTTCAACAACATTAAGTAACCAGAGTAACCTAATTTATCAGAGCACTCAGAGAACTGGTACAAGTGGTTCAGTGCATACTCAATTGAGAAATCTAGGAAGACCTATGGCAGATGAAATGAGGTTACCCACCTTTAGGGGGGATGGATCTGATGACCCAGATCAACATTGGTTCTTATGCGAACCTGTGTGGAGTATTAAGAATGTCACTGATGAAACTATTAAGAGAGATTCATTTAGTACTACCCTAAGAGATCGCGCAAAGACCTAGTACATGAAATTTTTCCAAGGAGTTGCACAACCAAAACCGTTGAATGTCATTAAGACTGCATTGATTGTCGAATTCAAGAAACCCAAGTCGGAGACGCAATGCATTAAAGAGATGAAAGAAATCAAGCAAAGAGTAGTTGAACCTGTGTGGGGGTTTGATCAGAGGCTTAAGACCTTGACATGCCACTTGAGTTTCCAGATTCCAAACGAACAGAATAAATAATGGTTCATTGTTTCCCTCTTGCCACACATTAGAGTCCCACTGATGCAACGGAAGATCACTTCGCAGGCTGAGGTGTTGGAGATCGCCATGAAACTAGAGTCACCCCCTATGGGAGAATCCAGCTCAGATATGAGACAAATTTTGAGTCAGCTAACTAGTTTATCTCTGCAGGTTGAAGATATGAAGAAATACAAGGGAAAAGATAAAAGAGACAAGATCTGGTGTATCATATGCAAATTAGAAGGCCACGATAAGGAGCATTGTCCCCTATTTCATGAGTACTTGGCCTTTGGTGATCTAAGCCCTTTGAAGCGGGTTACTCTACACTAGTGTGAGGTATGTAGAAATAAACATCACCTTGGTGAATGTTATTACATGCAAAAATATGTCTAGACACCTACAAACCTTTACTGCACATTCTGTAAATATGTGGGGCATGATGAGAAAGACTGTAGGTCTTATGACCTCTTGCATGAAAGATCAAGAGATACAAGGAGAAAAACAATAGGAAGGAAATTCTACGCAGTTTAACTCTCCAAGAAGAGGAAACTTCAACCCTCACGGTGGATTCATAGGAAAAGGATGAGGTGGAGATATGGGTTGGGGTCGAGGTCAGATCACTTGTTATAATTGTGCACAGTCAGGTCACTTGGCAAGGGACTGTCAGAACCCTTGTACCACTTGTAGCTACTGCAACTCATTTGAACATGTTATTGAAGATTTCCCAGTGTTGTTAGCCAAACTTCAGGAGAGACGAGGAGGAAACCAGCAAGTACAACTAATCTCAGCAGAACCTCGGGGAGAGGATCCCAGATTTGTTGTTATCATGAGAGGAGACATTGTTACAGGAGAAGAGAGGGTGACTCTAGGAAAGACTATAGAAGAATCAGGGGTTAGAAGAGCTGTAGAGAAGACACATTTGTTCAATCCGAGGGAAGAAAAAAAGACATTTGAAGAGGCAAGAAAATAATTTGGAAGAGATTAGGCTTCTTCATCAAAGACACAAACAGAAGTGAAAGAATGTGGAATGTCTTTGGCATTTGATCAGTGTGCATCACTTGGAGAAGGAAAAGAGGTAAGCAAGATTATGGAATTCTTATGTACTTGCATTAATCTAATTAAGGATAAAAGAGTTGTACAATAACTACAAAATTTGATTAGACAGTATGAGATAGGTAGGATATCTCCTCTGTTGAACAAAGTAGTACATCAAATATCCAGAAACAGAAGGAAAAATAAGGAACTACACCTGAATTCACAGATTGGATATTATGACATAGATTATGTGGTCCTCGACTTAGGGTCATAAGTCAATGTTATGACGAAGCATACCTATGCACGGATGGGAAAACCTAAATTGATATATTCCCCTATCAGGCTTAGTATGGCTAATGAGCAGGCAGTAAGACCCTTTGGAAGACTGGAGCATGTCCCTGTGGACATCGACGGGGTAAGGACATTTGTGGATTTCGAGGTGATTGAGATAGTTGATGATAGTTGTCCTTATCCTGCACTGTTAGGAATTGATTGGGCTTTCAATAATTATACTGTTTTTGACTTAAAGAAAAGAAGAATGACACTTGAAGGTGATGGCCTTAGGGTTATTGCACCTATGGATCCTGATGAAGGTCGTAGATACACAGAACCTATGAGAGAAGAAGATTGTGCATACGAGCTAGAGAATATATTCAAATTGACAACAAGACAGCAGAATTACATCAATCCTACAGCAAATGGGAACTTAAGTTGGAGAAGTGACAACGCATGCTCATGAGATTCAGAAGAAGCACTGGTGAACTGGTAGAACAAAATGTATGAAGTTGGATGTGTACTAGATTGACCAGGGAAGTTCTCTAGATTGGCACATAAGTAAGAAACCTGCCCACATTTGATGGTTTAAATCATTTACAAACATTTTTATCAGACTTTGAAGAAATTGTACCAGTACAACAACGACTGTTGGCACTGGATGAAGCTTTAAAAGCAACGCCAGCAAGATGGTGGGGAACACATAAGAATAACATCGTGGACTGGGTGCAGTGTTGCACTTTGATGAAAGTGCGCTCTTTAGAACAAACGGAAGGGTGTAAAGTTAGATACATGGGTCAAAGTTGTCTGAAGAGCCATGTGCGAAGTTGTGAGGAGGCCTGGAGTAGCATTCCTCAGGAGCAGTGGGTGCACAAGTTCATTAACACTTTGGATACAACACCTATCAATTGGTATCTACAAGAAAAACTGCGCCTCACTACTACAGATTGACATGATATGACTTAGAACTTTGTAGCTACATTTTTATTTGAGATTAAGTATCCCACAATGGATCAATCTTTACAGGTTTTAAGACAGAAAGTCTTTGAGGAGGCACCTAACCTCCCTTTGGAGCAAGAAGAAGATGAATGGACTGCACCGCTTCAGAAATTGCAAGGTTGTTATAATATCAATGTTGACGAAGACAATGATCCTAGGAATGTGAACATCACAGAGACAGAAGGATAGAGAGACATAGAAGGACCATGAGTCGAACTCCCTTTTATTGGACAACCAATTAAAATCAAGAAAGTTAACATTGGAATAGAGCAAGCACCTAAATTAGCAAACATTAGCGATTATTGGGATGATGCCACTATTGACAAGATCACAAAACTACTGCATGAGTATCAGGACTTGTTTCCAACCAAGTTCACCGAAATGAAGGGCATTAAAGGGACCATGGGAGAAATGAAAATCCCCTTGAAACCAGTTGCAAGGCCAGTCAAGCAGAGACTTGACAGATTGAATCCTAAATGTAAGCAGAAAGTCAAGATTGAATTAGACAAAATGTTGGAAGTAGGAATCATATAACCTGTTGAAGAGTCAGAATGGATTATCCCTATGTTGGTCCAAGATAAGAAGACAGGAAAGATCAGGATCTGTGTATATCTCAAGAAGCTAAATGATGTCTACTTACATGACACATTCTCTACATCATTTACCGATGAAGTGTTAGATAATGTAGGAGGATAGGAGTTATATTCCTTTACAGATGGATTTTCAGGTTATCACCAGATCAGGATTGCTAAATAAGATCACCATAAGACCACATTTGCAACAAAATGGGGATCCTACCAGTACACAGTGATGCTTTTTGGATTGAACAATGCACCAGCCATCTTTTCAGATTGGACTATTTTTAGCTTATTGCAAAATCATATTGAATGTTTAAGACTAATGTTGGACAAGTGCAGGCAATGTTAGATTGCCCTAAACCTGAAGAAGTGCATCTTATTTTCACCCTTTGGAGTGCTGCTAGGCCATATTGTGTGTAAACAGGGGTTGTTGGTAGATCCCTCCAAGATTGTCATCATTGTTGATCTACCCCCTCCTACTTCAGTAAGACACCTACGAACTGTGCTGGGACATACTGGATACTACAGAAATTTCATTAAGGGCTATGCACAGATAACAGTACCAATGGAGAAGTTATTAAAGAAATATTGTCAGTTTCAATGGTCCAAGGAATGTCAACAGAAATTCAACACACTGAAACAGAAAATGGTCACTGCGCCCATTCTGGTTTTCCCAGATTGGAGTAAGGAATTCCATGTGCATGTCGATGCCTCATCCATTTCATTAGGAGCAATGTTAGCACATCCAGGAGCATGAGATATTCACCACCCATTAGCCTTTGCTAGCAAGAATCTCTCTACAACTGAGATAAATTACACTGCCACTAAAAGAGAAGGACTAGATATGATGTATGCACTACAGAAATTTTAACACTACTTGTTGGGAGGACATTTAAAGATGTTCATCGATCACTTTGCATTGAAATAATTAGTCAACAAGCTAGTGTTGTGGGGAAGAATATGCAGATGGCTACTGTTATTCTAGGAATATGATTTTGAGATTGTGGTCAATCTAGGAAGAATGAACAAGGGAATTGACCACTTGTCTAGGTTAGAGCATGGAGAGGAACCTACTAGTCTGGAGGATACACTACCAGATGCACAGTTGTTGGCCATTAGAAAGGTTGATGATCACTTCACCAAGATAGTCCAGTTCCTATCAATAGGAATGGCACCTCGCAAATATACAATCATTCAGAAGAAACAACTGGTATTTTTCACTGCAGACTTTTCACTTATAGCTAGGAAGCTATACAAGATGGGACCTAATGAGATTTTAAGGAGATGTGTTATGGAGGAAGAGAGACCACTGATTCTAGTAGAAGAACATGAAGGCATCGCAAGAGTANAAATATACAATCATTCAGAAGAAACAACTGGTATTTTGCACTGTAGACTTTTCACTTATAGCTGGGAAGCTATACAAGATGGGACCTAATGAGATTTTAAGGAGATGTGTTATGG
>JZKD02S1653196.1:41188-55124 GCA_000966675.3 Picea glauca
TCATGTCGGGCATTGTAATTGACCAAATCCCCTTTTGCGGATTGGTCAAACCCTAATTGTAATAGGCAGAATGAGAAGTTGGCCCCCAGATTAAATAAAGGTGGTTCTAACCACCCAGAATGAGAAGTCGGCCCTGCCAGTGGAAACAAACTTATGTTCACACCTTCCATATTGTATAAATAAGAGAGGTCAACGCCTCATTTAGACACACACAACAACTCACTCATCTAGTGCGCAAGTATTGAAGGAAGTTGCAGTTACCAGTTGCTGGAAAAAGGAAGAGAGAGAGAGGCACATCCTTGGGAGAGGAATTTATGTGTTTTTTGGTTCATTGTCTTGGCATTGTATTGGATATCTATATTAAGGAAGTTTTACTGGGTTTTCTTCCCCATGAGGGTTTCCGAGGATAAATGTTGTGTATCTTGTGATTTTGTTTCTCTCAGTGATCCTATATATGCTATTTTTTATCTAGTAAATTGAAAGGTAACCTAATAATAACTGAAACTTTAACATAAATGTAAATGGGGGACCCTCTCTAGGAAGAAAGACACTAAAATAGATCCATACCCAAATTGTTTCAGGTCCCCCTTCTTGCATTTTGTTAGCTGTGTCTTCATGCTGCGAAGGACTCTGTCGCTCCAGTTGAACACCTTAGGTTCCATGCACTCCATTGCATATTGAAAATATCTTTGGAGGGCCATGTGAGGATATGCACTCCCCTCCATACGTGCGATGGTAAAAAGAATAGTCTGGAGGGGTAAATCCCAAACACCCCTGATGGCAACTTTTCCTTTGCGTATCTCTGCCTCATGATCACAGTATTGACAAAGATACTCGCTCATTGGTAGACCACCACCTCTACCTCCTGTAAAAGTCACATGAGACCCATGACGAGATAACTCCATAAAGAAATAAATATCTTCAATATCTAATGATAGTACCTGGGCACCCACATGAAACACCTGCTGGTCCACATCCCACATGTAGACTAGATACTCTAGTAACCTCAGTTGGGCCCTCATGCCCCGGATTTTAAAGAATTTCAATATTTCACATTTCCAGAGGGAATTTACAGTGCCCAGTTCATTCAAGGCATCATGGCCATCATATTCATGCTCCCTCTCCCTCCACTCCAATATTTTTTATTATTAAAAACCTACATTGGGACATTAAGGGAAGTTATAATCCTCATTTGCTGCTTTGGAAAGTTTTTATTGGCTAAACGCATGCACAATTTTTTTGATTTGCAGTCGCTGTAGGTAGAGTATTACACACAGTGCCAGGTTTCTGCAGGTGAACCACAAGCCAGCTCCAGAAATCTATGATTTCTGCAGGTCCCAACATAAGTCACCCGCAACGGCGCTAACGCGCACCTACCGGCCCAAAATTCAACTCAAAAAAACATTTTAAACCAATAAAGATGAAATTTAATCCATTGAAAAGAAAGAGGACAAGGAGATTAATGTTTTGACAAAAAATGCTCNCTTTTGCGGATTGGTCAAACCCTAATTGTAATAGGCAGAATGAGAAGTTGGCCCCCAGATTAAATAAAGGTGGTTCTAACCACCTAGAATGAGAAGTCGGCCCTGCCAGTGAAAACACACTTATGTTCACACCTTCCAGATTGTATAAATAAGAGAGGTCAACGCCTCATTTAGACACACACAACAACTCACTCATCTAGTGCGCAAGTATTGAAGGAAGTTGCAGTTACCAGTTGCTGGAAAAAGGAAGAGAGAGAGAGGCACATCCTTGGGAGAGGAATTTATGTGTTTTTTGGTTCATTGTCTTGGCATTGTATTGGATATCTATTTCATTTTGTTAGCTGTGTCTTCATGCGTCGAAGGACTCTGTCGCTCCAGTTGAACACCTTAGGTTCCATGCACTCCATTGCATATTGAAAATATCTTTGGAGGGCCATGTGAGGATATGCACTCCCCTCCATACGTGCAATGGTAAAAAGAATAGTCTGGAGGGGTAAATCCCAAACACCCCTGATGGCAACTTTTCCTTTGCGTATCTCTGCCTCATCATCACAGTATTGACAAAGATACTCGCTCATTGGTAGACCACCACCTCTACTTCCTGTAAAAGTCACATGATACCCATGACGAGATAACTCCATAAATAAATAAATATCTTCAATATCTAAGGATAGTACCTGGGCACCCACATGAAACACCTGCTGGTCCACATCCCACATGTAGACTAGATACTCTAGTAACCTCAGTTGGGCCCTCATGCCCCGGATTTTAAAGAATTTCAATATTTCACATTTCCAGAGGGAATTTACAGTGCCCAGTTCATTCAAGGCATCATGGCCATCATATTCATGCTCCCTCTCCCTCCACTCCAATATTTTTTATTATTAAAAACCTACATTGGGACATTAAGGGAAGTTATAATCCTCATTTGCTGCTTTGGAAAGTTTTTATTGGCTAAACGCATGCACAATTTTTTTGATTTGCAGCCGCTGTAGGCAGAGTATTACACACAGTGCCAGGTTTCTGCAGGTCCCAACATAAGTCACCCGCAACGGCGCTAACACGCACCTACCGGCCCAAAATTCAACTCAAAAAAACATTTTAAACCAATAAAGATGAAATTTAATCCATTGAAAAGAAAGAGGACAAGGAGATTAATGTTTTGACAAAAAATGCTCACTGAATGGTCACCCGTGCCTCCCACAATCGACAGTCGAAGTCTGAGGTAAAAATAGGGTTTCTAGGCAAGTTTTAAGCAAAATGAAAATGAAATAGTAAAACGAGTTTTTACCCCTATTTATTTCACTTTTTTCTTTTTCTATTAATATTTCATATTATTTAAATGCATTTTATCAAAACATAAAGGTCTAATGATCTTGTGAGTATTTTGTTTTCTCACAAATGGAGGAACTAGGATCCTGAACAATGAAGTATGGCTATTCTTTCGTGATTTGTTTTTCTGTTCGTCACATATACATATACTTTTTAGGGTTTTTCAGAAAAACCTCGAGCTTAGTCTTTGTTCATTATCGTACTCTAAAATCTATGAGAACACAACCAAGTATACTTTTGTCATCTTTTCGTACTCGTTATGGTAACACGAAAAAATGAAACTCATGGAGTATCCTTTAAGCTCTTTTCACACTCCATAAAAATGAAAATATTGCCGAGCGATCTTGTTCTTTTCATGCTCATAAAAGTATGTTAAGAAAATGTTTGATGGGCAATATTTTATCACTTTTTCAGTGTCATCGAAATATTTTACAAAAAGGGAACTGAGAGAGTTCTCTTTAAGCATTTTTCAGACTCTATAAACATGAAAATCCCCCAAGTTTTCTATCTTTGGACTCGTTAAACAAGCATCAAAAGACCCATATGGGACTGAACCACTCCTTGTTAGGGTTAGTTAAACATACTCTGAGGGAATCGTCTGAAGGAGGAGCTTATATCAACAAGCATATGTTATCCTCCTCAATCTTGCGTAAAAATAAAGATGTACTCACCAGAAATGGTGGGGGAAAATTTGGGAAAGAAACATGTCTTTGTATTTGTGTTAGTGGAATTAATAGTCTCTCTTGAACATGAAACCTCCCTTCATCATTTGAATCTGGGTTGGGAAATCCATTTGTCTCTTGTCTGACTTTCTACAAGTTCATATCTTGAGTCATTTTTGAGTTAATGCTGCCAAGACCATTGTCATGTCATTCATATGTTCAAGAGAAGTCCAAACAAACCCTCTTTCGAGTCGGCCATATGCAATTGTCAATTTCTACCATGTTGGCCTTCCTCATGTCAATTTCAAATCATTTTCATACTTTGATCTACCCTAAATATGTTACTTATTTCATTTCATTGATGGGGGATACATCAAGGCCCTCCTGTGATGAGTCTTTTCCTGTTGAATTCAACTCATCATTCAGGAACAAGACGTAGAAATCATTTAGTACCTTAGAGCCTGCATGCCTCAATGGAAGGTTTCTTCGCTTTCAAAAGTGGATTCACATCATTGGTCCTTGATCGAGATATTCGATCAAGTGTTCGACCTCAGCTCATTTATTCTCATTTGTTGGATTGTACTAAGGTATCTTGGGAGTCATTAACATTAATGGTTATTTCCCTCGTGCTTGTTACAATTTTCATCAATGACTGGTAATCAAGTGATTTCTACCATGTTCGACTTCAACATCTGTAATCGTATGGCTAGATTCATACTTATAGACGATGAGATTGAAGAACCTGGATCTCATCATTTTGGTCCAGGTTGTGATGAAGTATTTATGATTTGTATTGACACATAGATCCACTTTGTATGTCTCATGGCTTTGTCTGGATTTCAAGTTTGTTAACACATAGATCCACAGTGTATTCTTGGTGGATTTGTATCATCTTGATGACATGGATCAATAGTGTATGATTGGTGGCCATGAATTACATTTATGATTTAAATCATTTGTAGTCTGATCATGGGAATGCCTACTTCAGAAATGGTATAATATTTTGCAGATGCTTGATTGTTTGCAGGTTCTCGATTGGTGCGTTCCTTGTTCCCGACACACACACACATTTTTACAAAGTATTTCGGATGTCAGGATTTCTAGCCTCATACTTTGTGGGGAATTATGTTACACATTATTTTGGTTACCCTGATGATGATTCTATAAGCATGTGTTCAGGCTCTCAAAAGGATCTTTTGCATTAGAAAAATAACTAATTTATTCCTCTACAAGGCTTGTTTTTAGAAGGAGTCCGCAGGCTAGGAGTAATATAAAGTGCGGAAATGTTTGATTTCCATAGGATTCTCTATACCTGACTCGTAGGGTTTCTGCAGGCTACTATATAGGTAGGGTGCGGTGGCATTTGAAAGATAAATAAAGGAAGAAGTTCATGAAGGTTCTAGAAGGAGGATATTCTAGAATGTGAGGTGGCGTTTGTATGATTGTGATCCTACTAGATTCTTTGATTTGGTGGGATCATCCTCATCTCTTTAACCACTTCTCCTTATCCTATATAATGATAGGTTTCTCATGGAAAAGGTTCAGAAATATATAGGAAGTAATTGCTGAAAGAATAGGCTGAAGACTGTGTGAAGAATCTTGTTGCAATTGATGCTGGAGGTATCCATTTGTCCATCAAGATTTTGTGGACCATCTTCATACAAATTCAGAGCAAGTGTATGTGCATGTTGGAGCAAAGGACCACTGAAAGGGAACTTGCGACATCAAGGTAGTTTAGTTGTATCTTCCACTTTTACTTAATATAATATGGTGACATGTTTCTTTCCCATAAAATCATTAGAATTTTTTTACATGACTCCTTGATCACATGTTTAGGTTTTCATTGAATCTAATACTGTTTCTTTCACTTTGGTTGGTTTGTGTCATTGTGGATTTGATCTCACAAGAGAACTGAAGCGAAGCAAGGACAACAAAGACATAAGGAAGCGATATCTAAAGGTATGTCATCCATTCCTTCTTTGGTAGTAAATTCAATGATTGTATCTTAGGGAACGCGTCATGTGTTGTCTTGTTTTGTTCTAGATCCAGGTGGATCTAGGGAGATTAGTTTATGTCCGCATTTATCGATTTATCCAATAACAACCGCACCTCTAATTATATTCATTATCCATCTTCATTGTTTACAACACAATATATGGGATCACACAACATCTAAAAATCCCTAATCCATTGACGTGGATTAGATTACAACCTTAATTCGTTATCCCAAATTATAAAACCATGGGCTAAAATACCACATGCCACTAAATTTACAAAGGTGAAAATCCACCCCCGTCAAAGGCAAAAAATCGCCCAAAAATTTCGCAAATAAACCCCCTTTGTTACTTTTAGCCCCCCATGGCTAGGGGTAACTAGAGGATATCATGTCTCGTGGCATGCAATGGAGACAATGTTCCTGACCATGATGATGATCAACATGTCCACAGATGGCAACCCAACAACCACCCTCATTTACCTTTAGAGCTACAGGTCAACCAAGGCTCATCACATCCAAGCAAACCAGTGTATGGGAGATGGTAAGCCAACGTCAACATGAGGTATGTTAGTCCTTCTTTCATGAAAAGTGTTGTGCTTAATTTGTTGGGAATGTTGTGGATGGTGATCTTTGGTTGAATTTGGATAATAGATCATTAGATTGGGAAATTGTGGTAGTTTCCTTGTTTCACCTTGGTGGTNCGCACCTACCGGCCCAAAATTCAACTCAAAAAAACATTTTAAACCAATAAAGATGAAATTTAATCCATTGAAAAGAAAGAGGACAAGGAGATTAATGTTTTGACAAAAAATGCTCACTGAATGGTCACCCGTGCCTCCCACAATCGACAGTCGAAGTCTGAGGTAAAAATAGGGTTTCTAGGCAAGTTTTAAGCAAAATGAAAATGAAATAGTAAAACGAGTTTTTACCCCTATTTATTTCACTTTTTTCTTTTTCTATTAATATTTCATATTATTTAAATGCATTTTATCAAAACATAAAGGTCTAATGATCTTGTGAGTATTTTGTTTTCTCACAAATGGAGGAACTAGGATCCTGAACAATGAAGTATGGCTATTCTTTCGTGATTTGTTTTTCTGTTCGTCACATATACATATACTTTTTAGGGTTTTTCAGAAAAACCTCGAGCTTAGTCTTTGTTCATTATCGTACTCTAAAATCTATGAGAACACAACCAAGTATACTTTTGTCATCTTTTCGTACTCGTTATGGTAACACGAAAAAATGAAACTCATGGAGTATCCTTTAAGCTCTTTTCACACTCCATAAAAATGAAAATATTGCCGAGCGATCTTGTTCTTTTCATGCTCATAAAAGTATGTTAAGAAAATGTTTGATGGGCAATATTTTATCACTTTTTCAGTGTCATCGAAATATTTTACAAAAAGGGAACTGAGAGAGTTCTCTTTAAGCATTTTTCAGACTCTATAAACATGAAAATCCCCCAAGTTTTCTATCTTTGGACTCGTTAAACAAGCATCAAAAGACCCATATGGGACTGAACCACTCCTTGTTAGGGTTAGTTAAACATACTCTGAGGGAATCGTCTGAAGGAGGAGCTTATATCAACAAGCATATGTTATCCTCCTCAATCTTGCGTAAAAATAAAGATGTACTCACCAGAAATGGTGGGGGAAAATTTGGGAAAGAAACATGTCTTTGTATTTGTGTTAGTGGAATTAATAGTCTCTCTTGAACATGAAACCTCCCTTCATCATTTGAATCTGGGTTGGGAAATCCATTTGTCTCTTGTCTGACTTTCTACAAGTTCATATCTTGAGTCATTTTTGAGTTAATGCTGCCAAGACCATTGTCATGTCATTCATATGTTCAAGAGAAGTCCAAACAAACCCTCTTTCGAGTCGGCCATATGCAATTGTCAATTCCTACCATGTTGGCCTTCCTCATGTCAATTTCAAATCATTTTCATACTTTGATCTACCCTAAATATGTTACTTATTTCATTTCATTGATGGGGGATACATCAAGGCCCTCCTGTGACGAGTCTTTTCCTGTTGACTTCAACTCATCATTCAGGAACAAGACGTAGAAATCATTTAGTACCTTAGAGCCTGCATGCCTCAATGGAAGGTTTCTTTTCTTTCAAAAGTGGATTCGCATCATTGGTCCTTGATCGAGATATTTGATCAAGTGTTCGACCTCAGCTCATTTATTCTCATTTGTTGGATTGTACTAAGGTATCTTGGGAGTCATTAACATTACTGGTTATTTCCCTCGTGCTTGTTATAGTTTTCATCAATGTATGGTAATCAAGTGATTTCTACCATGTTCGACTTCAACATCTGTAATCGTATGGCTAGATTCATACTTACAGACGATGAGATTGAAGAACCCGGATCTCATCATTTTGGTCCAGGTTGTGATGAAGTATTTACGATTTGTATTGACACATAGATCCACTTTGTATGTCTCATGGCTATGTCTGGATTTCAAGTTTGTTAACACATAGATCCACAGTGTATTCTTGGTGGATTTGTATCATCTTGATGACATGGATCAATAGTGTATGATTGGTGGCCATGAATTACATTTATGATTTAAATCATTTGTAGTCTGATCATGGGAATGCCTACTTCAGAAATGGTATAATATTTTGCAGATGCTTGATTGTTTGCAGGTTCTCGATTGGTGCGTTCCTTGTTCCCGACACACACACACATTTTTACAAAGTATTTCGGATGTCAGGATTTCTAGCCTCATACTTTGTGGGGAATTATGTTACACATTATTTTGGTTACCCTGATGATGATTCTATAAGCATGTGTTCAGGCTCTCAAAAGGATCTTTTGCATTAGAAAAATAACTAATTTATTCCTCTACAAGGCTTGTTTTTAGAAGGAGTCCGCAGGCTAGGAGTAATATAAAGTGCGGAAATGTTTGATTTCCATAGGATTCTCTATACCTGACTCGTAGGGTTTCTGCAGGCTACTATATAGGTAGGGTGCGGTGGCATTTGAAAGATAAATAAAGGAAGAAGTTCATGAAGGTTCTAGAAGGAGGATATTCTAGAATGTGAGGTGGCGTTTGTATGATTGTGATCCTACTAGATTCTTTGATTTGGTGGGATCATCCTCATCTCTTTAACCACTTCTCCTTATCCTATATAATGATAGGTTTCTCATGGAAAAGGTTCAGAAATATATAGGAAGTAATTGCTGAAAGAATAGGCTGAAGACTGTGTGAAGAATCTTGTTGCAATTGATGCTGGAGGTATCCATTTGTCCATCAAGATTTTGTGGACCATCTTCATACAAATTCAGAGCAAGTGTATGTGCATGTTGGAGCAAAGGACCACTGAAAGGGAACTTGCGACATCAAGGTAGTTTAGTTGTATCTTCCACTTTTACTTAATATAATATGGTGACATGTTTCTTTCCCATAAAATCATTAGAATTTTTTTACATGACTCCTTGATCACATGTTTAGGTTTTCATTGAATCTAATACTGTTTCTTTCACTTTGGTTGGTTTGTGTCATTGTGGATTTGATCTCACAAGAGAACTGAAGCGAAGCAAGGACAACAAAGACATAAGGAAGCGATATCTAAAGGTATGTCATCCATTCCTTCTTTGGTAGTAAATTCAATGATTGTATCTTAGGGAACGCGTCATGTGTTGTCTTGTTTTGTTCTAGATCCAGGTGGATCTAGGGAGATTAGTTTATGTCCGCATTTATCGATTTATCCAATAACAACCGCACCTCTAATTATATTCATTATCCATCTTCATTGTTTACAACACAATATATGGGATCACACAACATCTAAAAATCCCTAATCCATTGACGTGGATTAGATTACAACCTTAATTCGTTATCCCAAATTATAAAACCATGGGCTAAAATACCACATGCCACTAAATTTACAAAGGTGAAAATCCACCCCCGTCAAAGGCAAAAAATCGCCCAAAAATTTCGCAAATAAACCCCCTTTGTTACTTTTAGCCCCCCATGGCTAGGGGTAACTAGAGGATATCATGTCTCGTGGCATGCAATGGAGACAATGTTCCTGACCATGATGATGATCAACATGTCCACAGATGGCAACCCAACAACCACCCTCATTTACCTTTAGAGCTACAGGTCAACCAAGGCTCATCACATCCAAGCAAACCAGTGTATGGGAGATGGTAAGCCAACGTCAACATGAGGTATGTTAGTCCTTCTTTCATGAAAAGTGTTGTGCTTAATTTGTTGGGAATGTTGTGGATGGTGATCTTTGGTTGAATTTGGATAATAGATCATTAGATTGGGAAATTGTGGTAGTTTCCTTGTTTCACCTTGGTGGTNTGACTCACCACCTTCAAACATCAACTCTCACATCCTTGGAACCTTGGACGATGGAAAAATGGGCTTGGTTTTAGAAGACTTGACTGTGATCTCACATAGATGGGTTGAAATCCCATAGGTTGAGTAGAGTACCCCCATGGCTTATTATTCACCAGATCAGGAATGTTGTAGCAATAGACAACCAGACACCATGCAGAGGTTAGGTGCAACTCCCTTTATCTAGGACACAATTCCTTAATCCCCTGACGTCACCCTCCTTTTGGCCATGATGCCATCATCTAGGGTTTGTTGGTGCTAGGGTTTGGTGGACACCTGGGTACTAATGATGATTTTGAAGAACCGAGACAGAGGAGACATTCCTTTTCCATTTATCCACTTCCAGATGATGCCACATGGAATTTGGAAGCCCTATTTTATCCTAAGAAGACTTGACGTCACACACATGTGGCCTATTATGATGCATTTTTGGAATTTTTACATTGTGTAAAGGTTGAATAAGGTGTCAGCCCCACTTAAATTAAATGTTATGTTATGTTTGTGGACAAATTATCTAGGATAGCCTCCTATACGAACATTAGCAGTAGCCTTTTATTTCTCAGCATCATTCCTCACCTTTGTGGGGAAACTACTTCTGAAAATTTCATCCCTTTTGTGGTTATTGATCATTCTATCTTATGCACTTTGCTTGAAGGAGATCTCTTGTGGATGATTTTATGTTTTTGGATGGATATTTCTACAACTAGGGTTAAATGCTCTTGGTTTCTTGGAATAAGTAAGTAATTTTCTACAATTCTATGGTATTTTGTTAATGTAAATGGTGAAATTGTTATTTTGTTGCAAGACGCATTTTTTTGTTGAAACCCTAAGAGAGGAACATAAGTTCTTCTTCCTCTCATAAAGTTGTATTTGTCCAAATTTTTAAATGGTCCTTGCTAGGATTGGAAGACTAAATCCCAAAAGTGTTTTCACTTTAGGATTTTAGCCCTAGACATTTGATCTTTGACTTAGTTGAAGCTACAAGAAGGGAAAAATGATATCTAGGGCCCAAACGTGCTTGCACCCTAGATATCATTTTCTTCAAAGTCTAAAGCCTAAGGTCCAAACATGATTTCACCTTAGGTTTTATACTCTACCTCTTGGTTTCAATTACATCAATCTTGAAGAGTAATTAATTTGAAACTCCATATTCCCTAGAATAGTAACAACACTAGTTTAGAAGTAATGTTGTGGTGAAAGTAGTTGTTAAAATCACTTTTATGAATCTCTCAAGTGTCCTACTAACTATACTAACCTTGACTCAAACTAACTCATGATATTTATTACTGCTTTTAAATTTTTTTCTACAACCACTGTAAATTATCTTAATTTGTTGCATACACCTACTTNTCTTAACCTCACTTAATCAGAGACCTATGTGGTAGACAAGTTGGCACCCAGGACACATGGTCCTACCCACCTCCACTGCATGTCTTGACAGGTTGCACTAAGGACACACCACTTTTCACCCCTTCAAAGTGCTATAAAATATTTCCACATGGAAAAATAACCACCATCCACGTGGACTAACGTGGCATACAGATCATCACTGACCACTCGCACATCCTTCTAGGTGTTGACACCCATCCTCTGTGAAATGGGTGGGTGACATCATCCTTTTCAACATGACATCACCTTCCTCCCGACCTTGTCCAAATGAGGCCCATCAAGATCAACAGTTAGGATTACTTTTAGCTGGGCTCCAATGGAAAGTCAGGATTGCTCTTTAGAGTCTTCCCTTTGGAGTTCTCCAACATCATTTCCCCAAAATGATTTGATGACTACATGCTTTGACCAATAGTCAGGATCTTACGATGCCAACTCCAACCAATGACCACGATTAAAGCACCTTTCTAAGGTCTTGGANCATTTTCATCAAACTTTTCTTTAGTCACACATGCCTAGTTTTGGATTAATCAACAACCCTAACTTGAAGTAATCATAAATTTGAACCTGTAATGTATAAATATTTGAAACTAATATAAAATTTTCTTTAGTGTGTTTTATGCAATTCCTCCAGGTGTTGTGGGGTATTCTACCCTACGGACTAACAAGCTAGGGCTTTAAACTTGTACGCAGATCATGACCCTTAAGACATAACTTTTAACCTTCTACCCAAAACCTCAACCCCTTTTCTCATGCAGACATGGGAATAATTGACTAACATTTTTATCGATGGTTGAAGTAGATCCTCCGTTGATCTTTTATCTCCTTCCTACTACTGCTCCTTCCACAAAGCTTCTTGCAATCAAGACAAAACTACGCATGCATGCTACTGATCTACTAGAGGGTTAGAGATAAAACATAAATCAAATATCATAGATGAGACTCATGTATTTGGGACGGGAAAAGTATGTTTTTCATTAATCTTAATATGAATCAACTTACAATGATTTCAGAGACCGGCCACCGTTCCTTGATCCTGATCCTGGGCTCCTCCTCTTCTTTTGTCCTCCAACTGCTTTTGCATGAATTTCTCCTAAATCTTGAGGCAAGGCTAAAGGGTTGGGACAAAATGGACTTGGCGATTTGGCAGAGTTTATTTGCTATGATTTTTCCTCTTTTGAATAGTACCCCTACCCCTCCTTTTATAGGCTAGAAGGGTCTAGGGTTTTAGGTGAAATCTCGGCCATGCATAGCTGGGAGTTCCAGTTAACTGACAAAAAGCTCTTCGTCCCGGCGGAAACTTTCCTGATTTTTTTCTTTGTTAGGTAAACATGGGATGTAGTGGGCCAGCCAACGTTCACACACGTGCTGCAGAAGTCCTGCCAGTGTCCCAATGCGCCCAGTGCTAGGTTAGGGCACGGGTTACTTGATTTAGGAGGTTTTTGGAGAGTCTATTCAGCATGGCTTTGGCAAGGAAAGGCAATGAGTAGGCCTGATGCCAGGTAAGCAGGGATAGTGCAATTTAGGGTTATAATAGATGCCCCCTAATGTGTGAGGTTAGAAGAGCATCTGATGGCCGAAATACATTACCAATTCTGTACCAATCTGTATTGATATGCTGAATGAGTGAGCCCAGGAATCAGGAATCAGGAAGTGTCGTCTGCAAAAAATATCAAATATCTCACCGAGGCGGGCATACCCATGCTCGGGATAAACCAGAACCATGGCTACCAATCAAATGCACTGTAGATCCATGTCAAATAACTATAAAGAGTAGCTGCAAACAATACACAACGGAGCTACATCTCAAAATCAGAAAGATATACATAGGAAGTATCCATCTCTCAGAAGCTGTCTTGGCCTGATGGCTGTTCTTCAGATCTCGAGAAACAAATTCAAAATCTTCACGACTCGGGTAGGAGTGTAATATGAATGTACGACTGCACTACCCAGAGGTCTTCGACGGCTCGTCGGTTACGGACTTGATACTCTTGATGATCGGACTGAAGGCTTCATTGATTTCGAACAAAGACTTGATTGGACGTTTAGGATGGCCGGGTATGCGGACAAGAGACATATTGCAGAGTGGTTGACTCGGGCTAAGTAACAAACTTCCCTTGGAAAATAGCACGACAAGTGATAAGACTCAGGCAGCATATCTGTTAATCATAAGTCTACGAAGCAGGAGGCAACACAAACTCTCCATATTTTTGGAAGAGTAACCAAACGGTGGAGGACACAACTCAATATAGCGAGCAAAGCTTCCTAAGGTCGTACTACATCCCAAAGTCTGATGAATCAAACAGACAGATGTGCTTTATCCAAGGACGACTCATAATGCTGCCAATAAAGAAAATACTTTTCCCATCCTCTTTTTGGGGTATATTTGATTTTTTTTTTTTTTTTTTGTTCTTTTTGATTATTTTGAAAAGAATAAATGAATATTACGTTACAGTGGAGGAACGAGCATAGAAAACATACAAGCTCAAGGCACAAGGACAATGATACTCGGGAAAAATCCTCCAGTGGCCAAATGTGTTAAGACGCAAAAACAAACTATTACTAAGCTGATGGGTAAAGGATGCAAGTGCGATTAATAGAACACACAATGGTAACGTCCTTCGATGTAAGTTTAACGAGCCCAGAGAAGGGAGGCTCGGTGATTTTTCATGTTTAGAGAGTCTGAAAAAGCATAAAAGGAAACTCCATTG
>JZKD02S1653196.1:82014-92776 GCA_000966675.3 Picea glauca
AGGATGAGATGCGAGGTCATATGCTTGAGGTAGAGTTGAATACCTTAGACCATAAAAGTTTTGATAATACACAAGATTGTTTTACTAAATTTAAATCTTTGCTATTAATCTTGGGTGAATGTGGTATTGATAAGTCTACACAAGAGAAACAACTTATTCTAACAATCTTGACCAAGCTAGGACCAAAATACACTGTATATGTCTCCAATTTCCATTCTGGCAGATGTCTTTTTGGAACAAATTGGAAAATGCCTACGTTGGCTTAGTTCATTGAGTCTCTCACACAAGAGAAGACAAAACTCATACATATGGGCCTCATGAAATATCCCAAAGCACATGCACTCACCATGCATAATGGAAAAGGGTCATCCAAACAGAAGGGGAAGGAGGGATATTCCAAACCCTTTAATGATTCTTCAGGTTCCAAAGACTCTTCAGATTCCAAGAAGAAGAAGAAGGAAAATCAGTGCACTTATTGCAATAAACCAAATCATGAAGAATCCACATGCATGAAGAAACAAATTGATCTTATGACACATGCACTTCAATAGAACAACCTTGGAAACTTCATTCCAGAGGGAGTCAAGAAGCAGAAAGAAGAAAATATTTTTCCTAAGAAAGGTAATCATCATGCTCTTGTTGCAATTAATTCCTCATCTAATTCATGGATTATAGATTTTGGTGCAACCCATCATATGGCAACGAAAGAGAAAGTTTTATCTTCTTTGAGTCCATGCTCAAGACCCCCTATTCTCATGGAGGATGATACTCCAGTAGTAGTAGGAGGAGAAGGGAGAGTGGAACTCCACAATGGCACTTTTGAGAATGTTCTACATGTTCCAAAACTTTCTATGAATCTTCTCTCAGTTTATCAGATAACTCAGAAAGGTAAAAAGGTTGAATTTACATCAGATTTAGTTTCAATAATTGACATGCATGACAATTCCATCATTGAAATTGGTGAGGTGGATCAAAAGTCAAGGTTGTATAAATTCACTAAGTTTTCTGATGATGACTCCTCTATTCTACTTACACATCAGGAGAGTACTTTGCATGCACCTCCAGTGCAACATGCATATACTCTTGTTCTTCCATTAGTTTCAGACATCAGAGATGATTCCATACACTCAGATTCTGTACATGGAAATAAGCAGATAGTACATCCATATAAGAATCCATATTCGAAGCTTCAACAGATGCCGAAGAAGGACATACCACACTTCAGGTAGCAGGAAACCTTGCAGGAAATCCATTGGATTCAAGGATGACTCGATCTCAGCATGAGGAGCCTTCTCATGTATTTTCATCTTTAGAACCTGCGATGCTCATGCATTGCTATATGGTTCAATATAATGATACACAAAACTACAATAGGGTTGTGGGAAATATATTATGGAAAGCAACCATGCAGAAGGAATATGACTCACTCCTACTAAACTAGACTTGGAATCTGGTTCCACATCCACTAGAAAGGAATATTTTTGGGTGCAGATGGGTCCACAGGATCAAGAGGCATAAGGCCCGACATGCTGCCAAAGGACTTCATTAGATCTATAAATATTTMTACATCTTCACAAAGACTTTCAATGAGAAAAAGTTTCAGACTTTGCAGTATCGTCTTGTAGTGAAGAACACAATTGTCTAGCAWCTATTATTTTCTTCTTTTGATATATTATCTTTTGAGGGGGGGTTTTGTTCCCACTTGGTTTTCCCTCTTGCCTCACTTTTATTCAGTGTTCATTAGTTGCATTGTACATGAGTACCTAAAATGGCCTAGTAGCYGAGACTCATTTTTTACTCCATAGTGATGTTCAGGGGGGGTGTTGGAGAAATTTCTATTTTTCGACACACTAGTTCAATGGGAGTTAACTAACTAGTTCTATTTAGACTTTTTATTTTTACCATCACTATTATGCATGCATGCATTCCAAAGGAAAGCTAACTGCTTGATCGCTTTTCTTAGTTATGGAATGCTTTTCCCTATATATGAGTCTATTCCACTCATTCATTGTGTCATATTGATCATTATCTATGTATCAATCATCAACTCATTGGAGTAGTGTGAATATATTTTCTCATTCTTCCATGTTGAATCTCTCTTCCTTTCTTGATAATCTTTGTTTGTACTTGCTTTAGCTAGATTTCCTGTGAAGGTTTCCATGAAACACTGACACAAATATTTTCCATATCGATTCAAACCCCCATGGTTTTTTGATATATCAAATTATCGAACAAGAGGGAGGATTCCTCAACATTTATCCTACTGGGAAACATGGAACATTGTTTGGAAAAGCACAACCTATACTTGGGTAGCAGAATATCTGTTCAAACTTGGCCTAGACCAAGTCTTGAGGAGATGCATTAGAGAATATAAGGTGCATGATATCCTTCATGCTTGTCATGATGAACCATGTGGAGGATACTATGCAGCAAATATAACAACCTACAAGATCTTGCAAGCTGGATACTATTGGATGACCCTACATAGAGATGATCAACAATACACCTTACACTATGATGAATGTCAAAGGATGGGGAATCATACAAAGAGGAATGAAGTTCCCTTGCAGCCCCAAGTATCATTGGATCCATTTGATAAGTAGGGCATGGAATTATAGGCCCAATTGATCCACCTTTGGGGTAGAAGAAGCAGATATTGGTATGCATTGACTATCTAACCAAGTGGGTGGAAGTAAATGATATGAAGAATGACACAGAATAAAATGTAGCTGCATTCCTCCAAGAATGCATATTCTCAATATTTGGGTATCCCATATAAATAGTCGCAGACTAAGGATCTCAATTAACATCCAAACTTGTTGAGAAAATCATGAAGGAACACCACATACACTATAGAAAATTAAAACCCTATCATCCACAAGTAAATGGATAGGATGAAGTCACTAACCGAGAGCTAGAAAATATCCTCACCAAAATAGTGAGCATGAATAAGAAGATCTGGTCAAAGAAACTCATTGAAGTAGTATGGGCATAAAACATCACATGGAAGACTACCACAAGGATTACACCCTTTGAGTTAGTATACTATAATAAATACATGTTCCCTATTGAATTTTAATACCGTAAATTAAGAAAAACATCTGAATTGAATATGGATATACCATCAACACAAAAGTAAATATTGAATCAACTAAATGCCTTAGATGAGTACATGATGCAATCACTCTTCAACATTGAAGTAGTGCAACAACAAAGAAAATATTGGCATGACAAGAAAATCAAGCATGGTGAGTTCAAAGAAGGAAATTAGGCCCTCTTGTATGACTCAATATTCAAGGAATTCAAGGGAAATTTGATGACCAAGTCGCTAGGGCCCTACACTATTGAAAAATGTCATAATGGTTCCATCCAGATAAGAACCATTGATGAAGAAGGAATCCCCTTACTAGTAAATGGATTTAGGCTAAAATTTTACATAAAGCCAATGAAAAGGGAAGAGTTTACAGTAGTAGTGATGTAATATTCCCAAGCCAAGGTGCCAAGAACATTGCATTTTTCATGTGTTTTTAATTGTTTTCTGATTGTGGCATTTCGTCAAACACTTTGCAGACTTAAGTCTAATGAGTTACTCTAGGGTTTATAATGATTATTTAATGAGTGTTTGCAGCAACCAATCAAAGAAGATATAGAAATGGAGTATACTCATCAAGATGCAAGATCAACAATACAATAAATAGCCATAAATACCTCAGATCTGATTTATTAATAATAGATCTCTAACCTCATACAAAATGGTGTAGATCTCGAATACATATAAGTGAATAGAGTGTTGGAATGATAAATCCTCCAAGATACAAGATAAAATAATATCCAGGCTTCCAAAAGCCTCTCCAATATGTAGACCAAAAACCTAGATGAACCAACTCATAACCCGACTAAAATATGATGATCTTCCTAGCATAATGCACCCTCACTGGATGACTAAAACCCCAATAATTCATCCCCTTAGTGTATGACCTCCAAATACCACAAAATCACCCCCAAAATGTAGATTGGGGTCTTAATATGACATGCAAATAAAATCCGGAATCAATCTCGCAAATACAACCTCCCAACTCGATGCCTCCTAAGGGAGAGTTGCACCCCCCCTTCAGAAACCCTCTCAAGCCACCACAAATGAATTGACAAGAGAAATCCTCATCAAATGGCTTCAAAAGGATGCTATAATGATAGATATGGCTCTTAGATAAATAATGGCCGTATATTTGATCCCCTCAAAACAAAATGAGCTTCCCTTCCTCAAGTGATGCGGCCCTCCTGTTGAAACCCTCACTGGCGCACACCTCCTCTTCTTGAACCTATAGAATGCACCCGTGACTGGATAGATCTGGTGTAGAATGGTGAGGGATGGATATTTTACCTCTGTGGCCAATCTTGGATCAATATAGGTGGGATATTTCACCACCGAGTTGATCTCTAGGGTTTGTTAAGTTAAAACCCTCAAAACCCCCAAGTGCATGGGCTCACTAGCAAGAAGCAATATATCAAATGATAGACAACATGAATGAGAGAATAGAGGACCCTATATCTCTTTTATCCTCCCTGCTCACCTTGTCTCTCCAAAGTGACTTTTACTTTATTTAATTATTAGTTAATTAATCAAATCACTTTAATTAATTATTTAACCATTTTACCTCTAAAAAGTACCTTATCTATCCTTGTGGCTTCCCTTGCCACTGAAAGTCACTTTTCATCATCCTATCCTATAGTGTTGTTCCTTTTGATTCCAATGAGATATTACACTAAAAGGTTCCTCCAAGTATTATTCCCAATATGACCTCTTTAGTGAATTTAATTAACCTATAGCTCAAAATAGCTCAAAATCATGGAAATTGTCGAAATGCAACGAAACCGAAGCCAAGTTGCGGAATGGATCATAATGATGAAATAAGATGAGAGATGAAATATGGAACCAAAAATTCCCCTCAATAGTCCGTGTACTCGATATAACCTCCATCTGGCTACTCTTGTCATCATAACACTCTGTAATATTATGATGTCCCAAAGTCGGGACATTATAGTCCTCCCTGCTAGAATATTGCTTGTCCTCAAGAAATAACTAAACCCATCTAAATATAATACCGGGGTCCCATGTCCACCTGTGGGACACATAATAGGCTCCATCTGAGGATGAAATATCAAACACTCCTCCCCCTAGGTCCCATATCAGGATGTGAGTTGCAACACCCTATGAAACATGATCCTGAATCATATCAACACCAGGAGTCTCCTGCACATGACACATGACCTCATCTCGGAATAAGTCCATCCTCTAAGTCCATATCAATAACAACATGGTCTCCATCAATTGCACATGCTTCTGCCATAATGAGGTACTGCAAGACCTCCATGAGACATCCTCAAGTGATGTTCTCTCCTATCAACTGAAGCTCATTGGAAAATCAAAATAAATTTCCCTTGCAAGGGTCCACTCACCTCTATCATTCAATGAAATTATCAACGCTGCAATCCCCGATTCCCATGCTACTTTCTGCCAAGGGTCACCATGTTGGCGCTGCACTACTCTGACCATGACTATCTTGTCCTTTTGTACATACTGGATCCCCCACTCCTGGACCCTCAAGCTGGAATACCTGTGGCAATTGGGCCTGCTGTCCAGAAGTTGCATCTGTAAAAGAAACTCTACAGAAATAGTATCTGCCCAACCATATCCATTCTTGATCATGATGATCAAAAGGGAGAAATTGTCTCACTCCATAGGACAATCCCCTGCACGCCCACTCAAAACCAACCCAAAGTGAAGTATGTGGTTCTTTGGTGCAACCTGGGTCATCATAAGGTGAAACAACCTACTAACAAAATGAACTCTCGGATCCCATGGAAAACTTGGAATTTTATCACTTGCAATCCCCGCTAACTGCTCCTATGTCATACTGTTCACTCTTAGAAGCCCTGCATGCTCATCCTCATGAGAATATGTATCTGTGTCACCCTCTAAGATGTCTTCTATCCCTTTGCCTATGATTCTCACCATCACACACAAACTCTCAACTATCTGCCTATGATGATCCACCCTTATCCTGCTATATGTCGTAAAGGTACTCCTGTCAGGTGGTCTTAGCCTAACCATTATCCATGTCCCGTGGCACTGTCTATCTCTCCTCATGTTTCTATCAATTATAAAAGTGTTGGGAAAGGCTAACAAAAACATCTGTACCTAACTGTAGGATTGGAAAATATCACGTTCTTTGGTTAATTCCAAGGATTCAATCAAAAGCTCATCCATCATTACCCATAGTACATACTCGCCTGTAATCATCATTGAATCCCAATCATCAACACCCCTATGGTTGTTCCTACTGTGAAGGTGATCCCCTAGTACTATGTGTTGTTGCAAAGGAGAGACATATCCATGATCTACTAAGTGTGTCTCATCCCTACAAGCCAATACACCCCTCCTAATCCCACTGTACATCTCTGCATGTCTCTGTGAGATATCACTCACCACTATATGCTCCTTCATACTGATATAATCTCCTATATACTCCTGCAACATCATGGATCCTGGGTGTACTATTGGATCAAGCTCTACATGAAGGTCAATCACTCCCGGGATACAAATGGAAGTGTCCTCAAAATTTCCCTTGGCTATGGAGTCCCCATGCATATGTGAGTTCTCGAATATCTCAAATATCCTTGTTGAGGGTAACTCCTATGCCTCTAGATCATAACTATACATACTCATTAGTGATCTTAGGTACTCCTCATGATCCTCCATCAGCTGGTGCTCCTTTGCTAGACCACCAACATCCTCTATCAATGTGACTGAATCATATATCTAAGCCTCCATTAAGATAGATGTAGTGGATCTCTGATGAATCTCCTCAAGAATCTCCTATGATATAGAATGCAATTCTTGAAGGGTTGTCTATGTGCCTCTAAAAAATTCTTGAGTTCTCTCCAACTCACGAGTGAGTCTTTCCACCTCCAATTCCTGCTCTCTCAAGGCCCTGTGATACATCTCACCAACCCTCAATAGATAGGTATTGTCCATAAAAAATTGTTGGTAGTCGGTCCTCATCACAGACATTCTCTCCCTGAGCGTATGAAAGTCATATATGGAAAATCCCCCATTTGAACTATCATGTGCCAACGATGCCCTACAACAACAATCAACCACCAATTCATGTGTGTCATCAATGCACCTAGTGGCTTCCATGATCATGTCCTCACTGACTCTCAACTATCATTCTAGGTAGCGTGACTCCTGAAAAAAATCATGCTGAGGTGTTACCTCATGTCCCTCACTACTAGTGTCAACACTGGAGTCCCAAACAATACTCTTTTAAAAATATAAAGCACTAAACATCCCCCTTTCCATTGTGCTACCGGGTCCTCCTGTAAGCAACTGCACATCATCACCAATGACTAGCTCCCTCTAAATCATACTGTATCATGTATGAGAAATTGTATCCTCATGTGCACTCACCCTGCTACTATCATATGTGCCTGGATCCCATATAGATCTGTCCAAACACGTGCTATGGTCATCTTGATCAATAACGGGTACATTCTCATCATTGTAGGCTGATCCTGGAAGTAAGTGTCCCATCAAACTGTTAGTATCCACAACCTTCTCAGACAATGGAGTCTCCAAAATAAGTGACTCACTCTCCTCATACTTATATGTATGTGTAAGGTCCACTGTCTTCATGTCATGTATCTCCTCCTGGATTTGTGGATCCATATGCCCCTGGTGTGCATCGTTCACACATGACTCCTCTATCGTATATGAAATGCCATTGATATCCTCATGTGTCATGGCTATCATGGGTGTATGAAAAGATGAAAAATGTGTCACAATCATCATAGGAAGCTCATCAGTTCTAGGTGATAACACGTGTGAAGCCCCACTAGTGTCATCACTTTGTTGAAGTGTAAGGTCATCAAAACTATGCGATATGACTGCTGAAGCACATGTGCTATCATCCTATCCATCCCACTGTTCCTCCAATGTGCAAGGGTCACTATCCTCCCCATGTGCACAAGAGTCACGAGCCCCCACAAGTGTGAAAGAGTCACTAGTGTCATCGAACTTCTCCAAATATGAATCTATGGTTGGATCCCCATGCATCTCCTCATCGTCACTGTCATAGTGCACCTCAATAATGTGTTTCTTACCTTTACTCCTACATCTATGATCTAGTTCCCAAGGAACTTTGCAACTGTAGAAACGTTGCATGCTCCTAATGGGTGTAGGGTTAATATGTGCTTCCCTCCATCTATCTGCTACAACTCTATTTTCCTCTGCTATGTTGTAACAACCCTAGTTGAATATATGCTTAGGGATTATTAAGTAAAAATTAATTAGGTAATTAATTGTCCTAACATGGTTTTAATTAAACAAAGATTGACATAATAATATTAATTAATTAATTAATTACATATCACATTCAATGACATGGGTAATACATTTAAGAGGGTTAATAATTTTAATTTGTTTAATTAAATGATTTACGTATACAGAGGGGATAAGAAACATTAAATATAAGGATAAGAAACATTAAATAATAGGATAAGACATTAACTAAGAGGATAAGATAATGAATGTATGGATAAGGAAATTAATGAGGAGGAAAGGGTCGGTGAAGGAGGGATATGATGGGAGGAGTCTTACGGGAAGAGGGGATTATTTTGGAGAGGAAGAAGAATTATTGGAAGGGGGGAAAGACTGTATGTCTGAGGGGATTATTTTTCTGGTGTGGGGAGTTTGTTTTATGGTTTTTTTGGTGAACCAGAAGTAGGGGGCATTGGTTTGCTGGGGGTTTTGGGCACGGGGGCCAAGATATCCTTACGGTGTCCTGGAGCTAGGAAGATGGACAGGCTGCTCCTAACTGGCAGGGAGGAAACATGATTTGGGCAGAGTTGGTTAGTGCATTAGGAAACAACAAAGCAACAGGCTAGACAACCAGGTCAACGGAGAAATTACCATAAGGAAGAGGTAATTAAATTTTATTATGTTAAGTTATTTTCATGCTGTAAATAGATTTGAATTCCAGTAGAATTTTTATGCTTGTAGGATGTGAATGAATTATTTACGTATAGAGAAAGGAAATATATGTTAATTGAATTAAAAGTTGTATTTTACGGCCACTACACATAGTATCAGAGCTTCAGTTCAAAGCACTGGAGCCTTAAGGGCCTACCTACCCGCCTACCCAATTTAGAAATGGAATTGTACCCACCTAGAAATTAGATAAAATTAGATAAATTTGGGCCTGAGGGCCAAGTTCCAACTCCAACTCCAGCTCCAGCCCCACCTAACTTGCAAGCCAAACACACATTTCTTTTTACACAGATATAAATATAAATATAAATAACATACTGAAATTTTTTAGCACAAATATAGACATAAATATAAAATAATATATATATATATTTATATATATTATATATATCTATTATTATGCGAAAAAAAAAATTTATTTACAAAGAACCTAGGTACCTAATACAACTATATATATATTTATATACAAAAATGACAATCTTCGGTATACAACAACAATTTTGAACAGGGACAATGTTACAAATACCATAAATGAACATTTTTTTTTCTCCATTGTCAGCCTAACATTCGGCAGTCATGAACAATGTTCAATGCCTTACTAACCACACTGTCCAAAATAAAGAGCTAAATAGACAAATATAAATATTAGACATATTTATAGACGGAGGAGAACGCACTATGACATAGTTACATTTATAACTATTATACCTACAAAACCAAAACATCAAACTTGAAATAAACTTAAATCTCTTTATCTATTTTTTTTTATTTATTTCTCTACAAAAAAAAAAAATCAAATAAGAAATATCAGAGAATATTGTTTAAGTGAATCTTACCGCTATTTCAATTGCAAATGCATGATAGAATTGTCCTAGTGGCAAAATACGAAATTCAGGAATCCAGGCACAACATGTATCCATAGAACACAATCAATCGATTTCAAATTCATGTGGCAGCACACCAATATTATTAGAGATAGAGAAAACCCAACTTCTGTATATGTTGCATCATGCTGTATGAAAGTGAATGCCACTGACAGAGTTTAGTTCAGTCACTTAAAGGAGACTGGACCCACGTTGTATGAAAGTGAATGCCACCGTAAAGAGTTGTGTGTGCGCACAACTGACCTAGTCTATACCTAAGCCATATTAGATATCAAAATATTATGCCAAATTCTGAGTCAACACATAATTCTATACATCACATAAACCAATACAATCCCAGTGCAGTGCTAAGCCCATCGTAACAGTCAACTGCAAATTGACCAACTCGGTAACTAAGCCAAGACAAGCCATGTCGAACAATTGCATAAACACAACCAAACATCTTGAAGCATGCATCTGTGACCTGGCTGGTTTCTTTTTCCACTTTGATATACAATTTCATGACATCATCGCAAGCTGGAGCTACCACCAAGCCGGTGCCAATGTTGGGGTCATTCTTGTCGAAGGATCCCATGTTGTGTGGGTTGTTGTAATGGTCCACCACTCTCTCATGATACCCTCTGCTATGATTATTCAATTCTACTGGAGGAGCAGCAGGAAGTCATATGTTCGAAGCTTGTTCGCTAGCACGAACAACCCTCCCCAGGATTTGAACTGCCCTACTCAACAACATGATTATTCCTAAGTATGGATTACCAATAGATTACAGACCCTGATTTAATCTTGCATTCACTCTTAATAAAAAAGGGCTATATGCAAAGCCAGCGCC
>JZKD02S1653207.1:0-10609 GCA_000966675.3 Picea glauca
CGCAAGGGCTCATTACGACTGTATAGCTTGTGATTCTATCTTCCGCAGACTGTTGGGTCAACGATTTTTTTTTATTACTTGAAATGTTCCGCAAATTTCACAGCAACATTTTCAAGTTTTATCTTTTCAATTGAACGTCTAACAAATTTCAATATGTTTAAATAGAATTATAAACATGGGTATAATACCGGGACGAATTTAAAGATTATATCTTTCTCTGTTCGCAAAATCCTCAATTTAGCATGGGCAAAGATTCGCTGGTTTATCACCATTCAAATGATTTAAAGCGACCCCTATTTTTTCGTTTTCTTAGTTTTAGTGCATGAAAATGAAAATTTTGTATTTCACTAATTTGCCGAATTTAATACTCAATGTTTCATTAAAAAAACTCAATGTCACAATTTTCTTTAATACAAGAACAGCTGCTAAATCGTTGCTGGTGAAGGTCGAAAGTCGAAAGGCTTAAGGCTGCTGGTGAACGCCGAAAGGCTTAAGGCTGTTAAGATAAGATGAAATGAAGAATATAAAACGATTGACTGGAAAATATGAAACGATAAATTGTAAGCAGCAAAAACAATCCCAGCCCCACTCCAACCAATCCCGAGGAGGTCAGACATGCATCCAGAACCACCGTGTCTGCATTTATCATATCATCAGAAACTGTTCAAATAAATTCATTTAAAAGGAAAAACCCCAACCAGTATCGACGAGCTCATACATGCATCCAGAACCACCGTATATCCATTTTTCGTAGCATCGAAAACCATTCAAATAAATTCTTTCAAAAGGAGAAAAATAAAAATGCTTTACACACAGTAGAATTTAGACGAATAGATAACTGAGGGGACAATCATCTTTTAACAAATACATAAATTAACAATTTGAATTATAAAGGTTTAAGTCACTACCTAGTTTTTTGAGATCCTTAACAGCTACGAATAACTTCCTCGCTCTCTGATTTTTTCTTCGTAATAATAAATCCCTATTTGTTTTCACACAATTATTAACCCTACCCAGATGCTAATTTATTGATTTTAAAACTACCCTCATGGATGAAACAAATGATTAATGATAAGGTTAAAAAATATTAATAACACATATATTCGATTTTAACAGTCTTCAATATATTATATTTTAACAGAAAAGTAACATTAAATACAAATCTCACACGAAAATGTGGTTTAAGGAAAGTGTTTATGAATAATATCATTTTCATCATTAAAAAATATATTATTAATATTATTATTTTCTATAACATTGCAAAATACAAGGAAAAGCTTTTAAAAAATACATTCGCCGGCCATGAGTTACAGTCTATGCCTTATACACAGTGTTGAATGAAAATAAAGTCAGTTTCTTAGTGTCGAAGGAAGGTTTGACAAGAGAGCCAAACCTGGTTTTCATGTATCGAATTCTATCCAACAAAGTTAAAAATTCCTCGAAATTGTCTCGAGCATTATTTATTGTGGTCCAGTGGAATTTGCCCTGTACTCGTTCTATCTCAATATTTGAGGCCTTGAGATATTTGAGGCCTCTTGTGTACCAGATGCACTTGATCTCAAGTTGAACAATCAATTTTGGTCCCTTGCAAGAGGTCATGGATTTAACATTATTTTCAAAATCCGTTAGGGTTCTTGCCAACCCATATGCATGTGATGTTGAGTCGTTTTTGTGTTTCTAATGGTTCTGGATTTCTTGAGAAACATCCATCCATTATCTATTTTTGACATTTCTCAATCTTTCCATAAGCGGACCAAACATGGCAGCATTGCCTTCTTTAATTGAAACACTTCAAATCAAAATGAAATTCCTAGCCTCCATACATTATCCGTCTTCACCAGATCCTTTCATACTCTGACAAAACCCTTCATACTCCAACCAAATGTGGCATTGTCTTTTTTAATTGAAACTTTGGCCATGCCATGCTTCAAATCAAAATGAAAACGGATGCTCAAATATGCGATCATTCACAAAGAGGCATGAAGTAGTGCTATCACTCAAAAGATTTGTATATATATTAATATTTGTTAATTACTTAAACATGGCAATAGATCATTCACAAAGAGGCATGAAGTAGTGCTGGTTAATCACCTAAAAATGTTAATAAAGATTTATATATATATATTAATATTTGTTAATCACTTAAATATGGCAATTAGATGGTCTGACAATGATTTTTTAATATGATTATGTAAATGTAAAAAAGTAAACACGTTAATTGATACATTTAAAAATGTAAGGATGTTATGAACATCGAATCTCATTCATTAATTTGGAAGGACAACTAAGAATATGCCAACATCTTCAAATGCTAGCCATAAGATTAGAATATATAATTAAAAAATCATTAAATGTGTCCATTTCTAATAGATATACACCTTTAGACTTAATTAAATATACCCATTTCCAATAAATATAAGCATGCATAAATATAAAGAAAAGGCTCATTCTCTTCTTATAAAAGACACTTGCATAAGAGATTTACTAACAAATTTGTTCCTATCTTTCAATCAATCACTAATGAACTATAGACAATCAATCACTAATGAAATATAAACAATCAATCACTAATGAACTATAGACAATTCATCACTAATAAAATATAAACAATGATAGTTAAAATACTGTAAGATAAAGATTTAGGTACTTTAATTTTCATATTTTGTTACTTTTCATAAAACAGACTTTTATATATATATAAATAAAGTAGTTGTTTAAATTTAGAGAGAATAAGCTATATATAGTGCATTTTGGAATCGAGAGATAGTGTTGATTTTAATTTTAATTATACATTTTAAAATGTTTATGAATAAACAAATTTTGGAGAAGTTTAAAAAAAAAAATAGATGTTTAAATTTAGAGAGAATAAGCTATATATATAGTGCATTTTGTAGAGAGATAGTGTTAACTTTAATTTTTATTATACATTTTAAAATGTTTATGAATAAACATTTTAAAATTTTGGAGAATTAATTTTAAATTTAATATAAAAGATATATATATTCATTTCCTTTTTTTAATGATAAAAAGTTTAAAAAATATTATATTTTAATTAATGAATATAAATTAATATATACTTTAATATTAAATAAAATTCATTTTTTAAGAAAAGGGAAACGAATACTCCAATGGGTATTTTAACCACGTATATAATTAAAATATATTCATAGCTTAATAAGAATATCCTCATAAAGGTATTCATTCACACCTTATTAATGGTGCCCACAACTTAATAAAGCTACTATGTGCAAGATATTTGAGCGTGAGTATCAAAGCGAAATGGAAAATAGTTTTATTGGAAGTTTTTTTAATCATTTTAAAAATTAAATAATAAAAAAATTTAAATAATTTAAAATTTCAAATATATTTAGTATTACTCGTTATCTTTTATATTTATACGAGTCTTAAATTGTGATTTTCATCACATTAGATGCATACCTCATACCTTTTGTTTTTGTTTGATGATGGTTTATTTAGAGAGAATGATGATTGTGGATCTTCCATGATGTTGCATGAGATATTGATTCACCAGAGTATTTGGTTGTTTGTCTTCACTGCTTTTTTTCATGATCACATACTCTTTGGTGTTAGGTGCTATGATGTGATATGGTGATTGTCTCCATTATCTTTGGATCAATTTGTTTGATGGTATTACTTTTTATATGTATTATAATTTTATCAGAATAGATTCTTTCAACTAGTATAATGTCACGTTATAGCTCTTCACAAATAGACCAAGACTAAGATACTAAATATGAAGAAACCAAGACCTCCTTTGCTATGCTCCAAATACACAAGAGAATGAGATTTGTATGTGTATACAAATGAGAGGAACTCAACCTCTATTTATACACATAACTTGACTCTCGAAAAGATGCAACCCTAAGAGGGGTCATTTTGACTTTAACAATAAGGATAAAAATAAAATAATAATTTCTTTTGAGTTGACTTATACAATAAGATTACAATAACCTTCTCGAGGTTTGACCAATACAAATACAAAAGAATATCTCCCGTAGTTACATCAAAATATCAACACTCCCTCTTAACTAGGAAGGTATTCTTTGTTACCACACGAGCTCATGACCATTGACTGTTGAACATATGATTCTATACATCATCGAATATCCATAGTACAACATGAATTGACAACCAATACATCCAAGGCCTATGGGTGGATCTCAAATAGCTTCAACATGTCACCATGACATCCACTACCTTGCAATGCATCTGTACCTCATCATGTGCACCCCTGTGACTTCATATCCAATGCATCCAGGGCTTGTAGGTAACTCTCAAATAGATACAACATGTCCCCAAGACATCCACTACCCTGCAATACATATGAACCTCGTCACTCCCTCTGAAGAGGGACCACACTAATCTTGTCCCTAAAGTGATTGAACTTTGTCCTCGATAGTGGCTTGGTCAACACGTTCGCAACCTGCTCCTTGATAGTCACATAATGGAGCCTCACTACTCCCCTCTGCACCATATCCATGATATAGTGATATTTGATCTTGATATGCTTCGACCTATCCTAGAACACCTGATCCTCTGACAACTTCATACAACTCTGGTTGTCACACCAAATGTAGGTTGCCTCGAGTTTGAGACCAAATAACCTAGATAGTAGCTTCTGAAGCCACACTGCTTCTCTACATGCTGCACATACTGCCACATACTCAACCTCGGTCGTACTGAGTGCTACACATGACTTCTTCCTATTTCTCCACGAAACCATACTGGAGCCTAGACTGAAGGAATATGTCAAAGTACTCTTCTGATTAGGAATATTGTGGGCCCAATCTGAATCTGAATATCCATACAACCCGAACTCATGGTATGTCACATACCTGATAGCATAATCCAATGTACCCTTAAGGTACCTTATCACATGTTTTATTGCAACCAAATGACCTTGCCTTAGCTGCTCCATATACTGACTCAGGGTGTTCACAAAAAAACATATAACTGGTCTCATGTTCGTTAAGTACATCAACAAACCCACCATATTCTTGTATAAAGTAACATCCATAGTCTTTGAAGTCGTATCCTGCAACAACTTCAAATTTGATACCATAGGTGTAGCCATTTCCTTGCAATCCAAAATCCCGAACCTCTTCAAAATTTCCATTGCATACTTCCCTTGATTTAGAAAGATCTCATCCCATCTCTGTCATGCCTTGAGAACCAAAAAGTAATGCATCATCTCAAGATATTTCATCTCAAACTCAAAAACCAGTTTTCTTTTACACTCTGAGATGAGCTTTTCCACACCTGTTAGAAACAAGTCATCAACATACAACAGTAGTATTACCAAACCATCATCCACAACCTTAAATTAAAGGTTAGGATATGAAATGCTCTTTGTAAATCCTAAGCTCATCAAAAAACTATCAATCATGCCATACCATGCTTTGGGTGCCTGCTTTAATCCATATAAATCCTTTTTCAATATGCACACATGCGTCTCCTTGTCATGCACCTTGAACCCTTATGGTTTCTCCACATATACATCCTCTTTTATTTCACCATTCAAGAACTTCACATCCATTTGATGCACCTTCCATTTCATTACTCTGACCAACAAAAGTATAGTCCTGATCAAGGTATATCTCGCCATGGGATCAAATGTTTTCTCATAGTCAATGCCCTCCTTTTGAGAGAATCCTCGAGCCACAAATCTAGCCTTCTACTTTTCAATACTACCATCAACTGCATGTTTCATTTTGTAGATCCATTTTGAACTCACCACTGATTTCTCCTTCGATCTGGGGACCACATACCGGACATCATTCTTTACTTTGGACTCATATTCCTCCCCCGTGACATCCTTCCATACCCTATTTTTTGCATCCTCTTCATAACTTGATGGTTCTGCATCCATGATATCACACAAACATGTCGCATAACTAGAATATGGTTTCGGCTTCTTACTTTCCATGACATATTTTTCTAGGGCACCATATCTTTCTTCATCTTTTATGAGCTGTTGTGCCCAAGCTGGTCTTTTCTTGTGAGAAGGCATCTCTGCTGGCCTCTAAGGTTCTACCTTGTCATTATCATCATGAATGACCTCCTCTGTTTCAACTACTTTTGCCTCTGGAACTCTAGTAATTTCATTCTCCTCCTCATGAACCTCTTTTGCACAGTCCTATTTTGATTTGTTGAAAGCTACACTCTCATCGAAGGTGACATCTTGGATAATATCAACTTTTTGGTGATCAAGCATATATATCTTGTGTTCCTTCGATGTGTCATTGTAACCAACAAATATTCCATTATTTCTGGATGGATCAATTTTTGTCCTCTTTTCCTTGGGGACATGCACAAACACGGGGAAACCAAATATCCTTAGATGGATGACTTTTGACATCTCTCTTGAAAACATCTCCTATGGTGTCTTGTTTTCAAGTACTTTGTGGGGACTTTTGTTCTGCACATACATTGTAGTATTTGTTGCTTCTACCCACAGATGCATAGGTAGATATTGATCATGGATCATAGCCTTCATTGCTTTCATGATCGTCCAATTCTTCCTTTCTGCTACTCCATTTTGCTAAGGATTGTAGGGAGTAGAAATCTCCCTCTTAATCCCAACTTCCTTGCAATATTTTTTGAATTCCTCTGAAGTGAATTCTCCTCCATTATCTGATCGTAAGGTCTTTGTCTTCCGCTCTGTCAGGTTTTCTACGAGTGCCTTAAATTCATTGAATTTCCCAAGCACTTCATTCTTTGCCTTCAACAAATATATCTAGGCTTTACATGAGTAATAATCAATAAAATACACATAATATACATACATTATTAGTGAAGTTTCCGACATCGGTCCACATATATCTGAGTGCACTATGTCCAATACTCTTTTGGCTCTACTATCACTATTGGGAAAGGAGTGCTTCACATTCTTGCCTTGTGCATAACCTTTGCAAACACTGTCTAGTTTTTCCTTGATCTGTGGTAGTCCTGTCACCATCTTTTTCACACTTGGTAGGGCCTTGTAATGAAGGTGAGAAAATATCCTATGCCATAACTCATTGGGATTCACAGTGTCATGAATATTTTGAATCTGATCGCCCTTTCAATTTGTAGGGTCCTCCCTCTTAAACTCCAATCAACACAACATCATCAAAAGTCTTCCCTCTAGGCCACATAAGAACTTGTCCATCAAAAAATGAAACTCTGTAGCCCTTATCATCCAATGATGAAATCCAGAGAAGGTTCTTCTTCAATCCATGAATATAGAGAACGTTCTTCATCTTCATTGGCTTTCCTGAGTCTAACTTGTAGGAGGCTTCTCCTACTCCTTTGATCATATATTGATAGTCATCTCCCAATTTCACCTTGTGCGGTGAATCCTTATGAGTAAGTTTAGACAAGGAGTCTTTATAACCTATCATGTGCTTGGAAGCACCATTGTCCACTAGCCAAATGTCACTTCCATGAGTGACAGTTCCTGTAAGGGATGAGATAAGAACATACTCCTCATCACTTGATTCATCTTCTTTTGCAACGTTCTTGGGTGGCTCATCATGTTCAATTGTATGAACATGATGCATTTTACCTCCTTTCTTTTCCCTTGATCTATGAATGAGGGAAAAATTCCTAGCAATGTGTCTCATTTTCTGACAATAGAAACACATGATATCATATGATATTTGGGTTATTTCTTTGTCCCTTCTGAAACTTCTTGGGTGAGGAGGGTTCTTTCTTTATCTTTCCTTTCCCGGTGTGGGCAGATAGGGCTTGATAATCATCTATCATCTTCTCTTCTCTTGCTGTCGTCCTTGTTTCTTCTTGGTTGCAATATTCCCATAGCCTACTGAACTTGGGTAGATTCCTTCTTGAGAATATCCCTTGAATAAATGTATCCCATGACCTTAGGAGGTCATTAAAGGTGGTCATCATCATTTATTGTCCATTCATTGTATCACCAATGGATTCTATCTACTCCTTGACCTGGTTCACTATTGAGAAGTAAGAGTGGATGGTTTCTGAATTCTAAATCCTCACGTTCTTTAGCTGAGTTCTCAAGGTCATTCTTTGATTGATGTTGTTGCCTTCAAACAGTCGGTTTAAGGCATCCATCATTTATTTTGGAGTGGATAATGAAAATATGTGATGAATAAGATGGCCCTTAATGGAGTCTACAATAATCCTCTTTGCTTTGACCATATCCTTCTTGTGCTTTGCATTAGCCTCATCTCCCTCTGGTTCTAAAACCTATTCTTTAGTGAACTTCTCTAGATCATGTTCTTCTAGGAGGAGGGGTAATATGTACCTCTAGGCTCTAAATTTTTCATCTCCCTCCAGCTTCTCATCAATCTTGGTTCAGGTAGTCATCCTTCCCCTAAATCACAAATTTTGGATTCTGAAGATCCGATCCAGGGAAAATATGTGCTCCACTACGACACACTTGCTGGTGGTCTTGTCTTGTCTGGAAACCACTCCTATCAAGAAAAATGACTCCTTTTTTCTTCTATATCTGCGAACTGTCTTCTATTCATGCCTGCTCTTATACCATGTTATAATTTTAGAAGTTACAGTTATCTTCTTTAATAACATAAATTAAAAATTGCATGTAATAGGATCACTGAAAGATAAACAATCATAGAACACAATATATATCCTAGGAAACCCTCATGGGGGAGAAAATCTAGCAACCAATTCTTCAGTATAGATTCCTTGAACCATTACAATGTCATGTTATAACTCTCCACAAATTGACCAAGAAACCAAGACTTCCTACGCTACACCTCATTTTCTATGCTCCAAATACACAAGAGAAGGCGAGTTGTATGTGTATACAAATGAGAGGAAATTGACCTCTATTTATACACATGGCTTGACTCTCGAAAATACGCAACCCTAGGAGGATTAGTTTTCCCATTTAAAATAAAGATAACAATAAAATAATAATTTATTTTGAGCTGATTTATACAATAAGATTACAATAACCTTCTCGAGGTTTGACCAATACAAATACAAAAGAATATATTTCATAGTTACATAAAAATATAAACAACATGGTTATATGGTATGATTTCATATGGCTCTCGAGGAAGAGTGCTCTAGCCTGTTTTGTGTATATCTTACTCTATTGATCATACTTGAAAAAATAGAAAATATATTTCATGGGGCACCCACCTCCTTGACCATGCTTTAAAGAACCCTAGGTTTTGTGATGGTGTGTTCAGATGTGGCTCTTGTGGAAGAGTGATTTGGAATTTCATATGTATATTATACTTTCATGCTAATTTTTAACAAGATAGATAACTCTTTTACTACACTTCTTTGTCACACTTTTTAGCTTGTGGAGGAGGAAGACATGGCACTTTGGGTGAGAGAACCTTGGAGTTTTAGATGTCTATTGAGGTATTGTAGTGATATTGTATGTATTATAAAATTCAACTTAGTGATATCTCCACTTCCTCATGATGTTTTATGCATCTATGGTATGGATGGAAGGGTCAACTCACTCCTTATTACACAAGTGGTTTCCATCATTATATTACTTGGATTTATTCTTATGTTTTGAGGTTGAGGTTATACTTTATGATGTATACACACCTCAATATCATGGATCACTCCTTTTCTTTCACACAAGTGAAGATATTTATCATGGATCGAGGAATGTTTCATTGAATAGTGGTTTTGGAACACACGTGGAGGTTGCTGAGGCCTTTTGATGACTTCAAAATTGAACTATGGTGTCTATTGACCTCATATATTGAGATCTACTCCATCTACCTTGATGTATGGATTGTTTGGAGCCACACATGCCACTTGGATGGTTTTGTTGCATACTCTTTAGAGTTGGTTACATCTTGGGGCTTGAGCATTTATGGTCCACTTCACGTGAGCACTCCACTTTTTCAACCATCTATTTCTATGATGTGGACTTGAGGAGGCTACTTGCACATGTCATCCTACTATTTGTTGAAGAAGTCCACTTGAGGGGTTTGATTTCACACTAATATATGCACATGGGTGAGGATGTTGCATTGCACATGCTTGTATTTTTTGAGAATTTCCACACTTGTGGGGAATCTATATTTTATTCCACCACTACTTCTACCTTGTAATGATCATACTTCATGGAGAAACTTGGTCCTATATGCTATATTTGTGGTTGAATGCAAATCTATTGGAGGATATTATTTGTACACATCCCTTTCTTCTTTATTGAGGTCATTCCAATTCATTCATGCTTACTTCACACGTGGGAAACTTCTAGGAGGGAACACAAGTGAATAACCATCTACTTTCTATTTTTGGAGCCTTGGCATGGTCAAATCCTCAAACAAAGAAAACATACTATTCTCTTGGCTCTATTTTTGGATGGTTGTTGTAACTAACTCCATATTTTATCGTTGTTGACTTATTTATTCAAGTTAGTTAGATGAGGATAATATTATTTTTTTTCCTAGAATATTTTATTGGAGGAAGTTGTGGATCTCAACAAACTTCTTATTACATTTTTATTCCTTGGAGAGAAAAGTGGATCTAGGAAAACAAATCATATTTTATCGTATAAGGAGATGGAGCTTAAACCTATATAAGGGTTTTCTCTCTCCATTTGCAACTTGGGATTTAATGAATGAAA
>JZKD02S1653207.1:72848-92164 GCA_000966675.3 Picea glauca
ATGCGGAAAAGGGAAATGTTATTAATATTTCTCTTAATTTATATGTGGAAGAGGGAAATGTTGAAGATAGCAAAGAATTTATGTGGAAGAGGGAAATGTTACAATATATTAATTGTAGCTATTACCCTTGTTGTTATAAACATGAGTTTCCTCCCTATCTTATATATACCATAACTTATCATTTATCAATATAACAACCAAATTCAATATTTTATTCATGGATATTTCTTCGTTCATTTAATTGAATTAGTAAGTGCTAGCTGCCAACCATTAGGTGTGCAAGTATCCCAACCATTATTGTCATTGTTATATTATTTTCAATTTATGCAAGTGTGATCCCTTTTGGATACTAGGGATGTAACAAGTGGTATCAAAGCTTCAATCAAGATTTGTTGGTGTTTTTTTGTCAGGTCTTAAAAACTAAAAGAGAGAAGAAAATGACAATCAATTACTATCATTTCACCGATCAGGGTTGAGTTTCAAGAGCAATTCCATATCTTTATCAATGAAAAGAGAGAGAGATTATAGCTACAATAGAAGGGAAAAGGGTATGTGGATTCCATAAACCTAGAATATTATGGAATCCACATACCCTTTTCCATAGAATATACTAATTAGATCCAAAAACCAAAGACATGAAATATGGTACTACACATATTATAATATATTATCAAGGAAAAAACAAGCTAAATGAAATTTGGACATTTGAAAAAAAATTTACAAGTTAAATGAGTACATCAATAAAAAATAACATACTAACCTTGCAAGTTCAAAATCTGAGCTATGTAGATCGAGAATTGGATTTGTTCAACCGGTGGATGACGGAAAAAATAAACAGCTCAAAAAAAATCCAAGAAGAGTGTTGCAACTATAGCAATTGTGTCGCAAAGTCTCTTAAAGTCACGTATATATAGATAAAATAGTCAACTAGCCGTTAACACTGACTGATGAGATAGGCAAAATTTGAGTCGCTATTGCCACAAAAGTTAGTCGCTATAGCGATGAAAATCCAGACTAGATTTAAATAAGATTTTTGTCGATATTGCGACAAACCTTCGTGGCAATATCGACGAAAATCCCGCCCTGTTAAAAAAAAAAAATGAAACTATTTGAAGCGTGGAAAATTTTCGTGGAATAATCCGCCCATATGTAGTAGTGTTAGCATTAAACCTCAGTTATTGCATACTTGGAAAGAATTACGAAGGTGGCGGGCACAGGAAAGAACGATTAGGAATTGGATATTTTGTGAACCCACCAACCCGAAGATCTGTGAAAGAGATTCCAAGAAATGGCCAAGTATGGAAAGAAAACGAACAAGCTTCAAAATGGGGTGACAATAGTTCCCCAGGAGACGTGAGGACCCGATGGTCAAATTATAGGTCTCAGAAATTTTGAGTGCAAACTGTGTAGCATGAAAGACGGTATGATGTGGGAGTCTGGCAGTAAATTTGTATATTGCGGATGTCTGGGTGCTGTTTGCAGGTCACAAAACAATGGAAGTGCAATTTAGAGCCCGCGATCGGAAAAGTGGTTAAGTATGGAATGGGGAAGCGGTCGGTCGGAGTCACGATATAAAAGAATGAGTGCAAATGTGAACCCATGAGTCCTCCAAACCGCGTAGTTAGACATTTTTGAAAAAATGACTAAGTAACTAGAAAGAGAAAGTAGAGGGGAAAAAGAAACATGAATTTGGTTAAGTATAGAAGAGGGAAAAGAACGACTAATATATTCAAATATGTAATATATATCCCATTTCCTGGCAAGATATTTTTTGCATGTTTATGGACAAGTTGTATACTTATTGGATATACTTGGAAAGAAGTTTGAAGGTGGTGGGCATAGGAAACAACGACTAGGAAATGGAAATTTCCTGAATCCGCCAACCCGACAATCTACGAAAGAGATTATAAGAAATGGTCAAGTTTGGAAAGCTATCGGGAGGGCTTAAAAATAGGGTGACAAGGGTTCCCGAGGAGATGTTAGGCCCCAACAGTCAATTTGTATGTCTCAAAACTTTTGAGTGAAAAATGTATAACATGGAAGAGGGGATGATGTGGGAGTCTGGAAGTCAATTTGTATATCACGGAAGCTTGGGTGTTGTTTGAAGGTCACGGAACAAGGGAAGTGCAATTTAGAGACTGCCTGCACGGGAACCTGCGATCGAAAAAGTGGCTAGGTATGGAAAGGGGAAGTGCTCGTTCGGAATTGTGATATAAAAGCATGAATGAAAATGTGAACCCGTGAGTCTGCCAACCCGTGCAGCAAGACATTTTTGGAAAAACAACCAATTAACCAGAAAGAGAAAGTACAGGGGAAAAAGAAAGGGGATTTTGGTTAAGTATAGAAGAGGGAAAAAGAGGGGATAAAATAGAGTGGGAAAATAAAAAAGTGGAGGGAAATTTTCATAAGCGGGAGTTGGTCTCAGACAAGCCCCATTGTTGCAAAACCATCATTTTCTAGTTGAATATTTTATCCACTTACTCATTTTCTATTGTGCTTGTACCATTAAAAAGGGTGTGAGAAAATGCTTTGTTGAAGATTTATTTTTATTGCAACTTGTGGGAGTAATTGTGTTCTTGGTACATTCTTCAATGACTTTGACATATTATATTAAGTATTAAACTTCTTGCATGATGGGTTGTTAGCATTAAATATTAATAATTGCATATCTAGAAACAACAATGACAATCTTGAATTTAAATATTGGTTGATTTCATAGTCCCATTTGACTTCAACCACCATATATCATTTTTTTTTTTATTCACAAAGAAGAAATTTGGTAATTTCATTAATAAAGTAAAAGTGCTCAAATAGAGGCTAGGGGATGGAAAATTAATGAAAAGATTCCTTTTGGAGTAAAAGAATAAAGGAAGTGAAAGGGAAATAAGAAATTGTTTGCTCAACAAGGTTGAGATGAAAATGAAACTCCTAGGGCGGGGCCTCAATTGCCACATTGTGAATTAGTGTTGTTATGTTCTATATGCATTACGAATAGAATTGAATGTTGCTTTGATACTGTCTGAAATTCATTTATGTTTCCATAGAAGCCTGATGGGATCGACACAATGCATTTTCATATAATTGTTCAATGCTCCATATTAGATCAAATTACTTAAGCCAATACAATATTCAAGAATTACGAGACTATCGAACCATGCAAACGAGAAGAGGTGTTAAATATAGCAAAGAAGCAACAAACAAGATTCCAAGGAAATTGTTTTAATAGTAAATCCATAAAAAATAATATTGGGTAGTGTATATTTATCCATAGACATTGTACTAAGTTCTTTTCACTGAATCATTGAACATATTTGTCATAAATACAAGTACGTGAGCCACAAAAAAAAAAAAAAAACATGCATACAATTCTATGTTGCTCATCTAGTGGGACAACATGCAGGAGCCATCGAGATGCTCTTCAACATGCATACAAAACTCATTACCATGCTTTTTTAGGAAGTCCTTGCATTCTTCTCCTCGGAAGGTCAATGTTGGCTGCCACAATCTCAATATCTTGCAGAAGACCTGAGACGACACAGAAACAAGAGAGTGGTTTCGCAGTGGAATAATTCTTTGGATTGAAGCAGGTCAACAACACTCCTTCTCCTGACACTGGCGACCTGGATACATTGCAAGACACCACTAAATTGTACAAATAATAGGGATGTTTAAGTAAAATATTGTACTGTCAACTTCACCATACCTATAACAACGATGAATTTCAATTTTAAGACAAATTTGAATTTGAATTTTCTGTGGTTGATGTGATAGTTCCATTGGACTTCACATAGCATATATCCTTTTATTTCAAAATATTTTTGAAGATGAATTTTGGTAAGTTCATCGATCAAGTAAAAGTGATAAAATGAGCCACATACTACATTTGCGTCAGAGAGCTTATATTAAAAGGAAAAGAAGGTCTTGTATATTCTTTAAGATCATATAAAAACTGCCAAGATCCTGAATGTATATTTAATTTTCCAGAATGAAGCATACAACCAAGAACCAAGTAAACACCAAATGTATTGAAAGTCGAGGCACAAGGAAATGCATGAACACAAAAGGCGCCAAGGGATATCCCACAAGGGTCCACAGAGCAATACAACTCGACCTATGCATCAAACAATTTGATATAAAAAAAACATGTGGCATTGGTTTTCTCTTACATGTGGTATATGTTCCCATGAGAACATAATTGGGCCCATGAGAACCCTAAAATACAACAAGAAAGAACATGAAAAAAAGTCTACCAAACACAAGACAACACAAAACCAAAGGAGATTTGACATTGTATCCCAGCTACAACTAAACCCCCAAATGGGCACCAAGAAAATTTCCGATTACTAATTTACCATGAAGCAAAATCACTATGGACATTTTCTTCTAATAGTGATATGTTCTATCACTACCAGTTTTAACAATGCCAAATTTCCAATATTATTGGAAATGCTCGATGGTTCCGTTCAGAGGAGAAAGCCATTTCGATGGTTCAAAGGATGGGCCTGATTTATTCACAGTTAGATACTTTGTATGGGGTTTGTCCTCATGCTTCTCATTTCTGGGCTGAACAATCTTATGCGTTTCCTGTTCAATTTTCCATGGCACTGCAAAATTCTATTCATATCCTCATTGGGTGGCAAGGACAGATACACATGAGATTGTTTTGTTTCCTTCCAACACTTGATATGATTTTATTTTTTTTCAGCCGATATGATGTATTGCATTGTCCTCATTTAAGATAAATTTTCTATGGACCCGAAAGTCGCACAACATGTAGACATTGTTTTCCTTTTTCTGTAGGTATACTTTATATGGAAATTATGCTAACCCATGAAGCACATCTTGTAACAAAAGCTGTCTAATTGTACAATGCACGATTGTGTTGCCGATGGTTCAGATGGCAACGCTGAGGCAATTTCTATATATGTAAGGGAATTTTTTACTGCATCATAGAAAATCAATTGTATCATCATTTATGAAAGCAAAGGCATAAGTAGGAGAATTTCATTTGGAACATACATGCTCAAAGGGGGCCGAGTACACATTCGATGCAACCAAAACACCCTCAACCTGGGCATGTGAGCATAAAAGTTAATATATTGAATAATATAATATACAACTACACAACAAAAACAAAGTTGCAGAAAATTGGTAAAGAAAATTTGTATGAGCAAAGTGAGGATGCAATTGTATATGTATACGCACAATAGTTGTCGAGCTAGTTAGTTTCTTGAGATCCTGTACTATGTCTGTTCGCAATTATGTTACAAATTTTGCTTGGGTTGTGAGAAAGATCATTTCTTTAACATCTCTTTTCTTTGTTATATTTTTGAAGTGCATAAGTGGAAATTTCCCTTTATGCAATTGTTGTTCCATTGAGGAAAACAAATTTGAATAGGTGTCGAACAATTGCAACTGCAAGATGGAAGAGTGCAATAGTTGTGTAACATAACCGAGATACATGGACATGTGAAAGGAAAGGACAAAATTGGATATTGAGAATGGTACCATTTCCTTGTCATTGTCTGACTCTCCAAATTTTATATGGAGAATATGTTGTGAGCCAAGTTTTCTCGCGAGTGTGACAACTGCAACAATGGTTCTGATTGGGTAAGTTTCGTTTCTCCGTGCAAGTTGGTTGATTGTTGTGTCCGGTATGAAATGATATTCTAAACAAATCGCAAGAATTGTTTCCACAATACTTGTTTTCTTGAGTGATATAATACGATCACAATTACCACGGTCATATACTGTTTTGGGAAATATATTAAAATTTGTAATGGATATCCCATTACTTGGCAATATCTTTTCTGCATGTTTCTGGACAATTTGTGTACGGATAGTCAGTGTGACTTTCATCAGGGCTTCATTGTCTGTCATGTTAGCACACATAATGGATTTAGTTTTGTTTTCCTTGTCCAAGTAGGTGCTATAGATGACCATTATGTCCCCGACGAACACTTGTCTAGTTTGATGGCTATTCAAGCCCTTTATTGATAGTATTTTGGGTGTTATAAGTTTAGACCTGGTGACATTTTTTGAACAGGAAAAGTAATGTGAATGGTAGTCTGCATTACTTTTTTTTCTTTTTTTTTCTTGGCATAAATGTACAAGTAGACACACAAATTGGATGAATTATGGAGGCCAGATTTTTTCAACCAGACCTCTTAGTCTGCAAAACTTGCGCTATGTTCGGCGTCTCACTTGCGCTCGTTGATACTTCTTGTGAATTGTAATGTATGTATTGTAGATGAAATCAACATATTTATCATGGCATAGATGAATAAATAGCTCAGGATATTTGTTTGGTAAACATACCAGGAACACAATCTATGAATCTTTAGCTTTGGGATTGTTATTTTGTTGATGTTTGCGATGATTGACTGCTCATGCCCATCTCACTAGTCTAACTTTTCTGATGCAATCATGTGTAGATGAACATCAGAAGGACTAAATAAGCATATTCATTGTATATTTTCCATAATTGTTCTGAATGTCACATACAGGCTCGAAGGAGATGGAATACGAAATAGGGTGTCAATGGATACTCAGGAAACATGAGGACCTGACGGTCAAATTGCATGCCTCAGATTTTTTTATAGGAAAAATGTGTAACAGGGAATAGGGCATGATGGGGGAGTACGACGACCAATCTATATATCATGGAACCTCTGAAGCTAGAGGCGCAATCTTGAGCCCGCTAGCTCGGTAACCTGCGATTGAAAAAGTGGCTAAGTATGGAATGAGGAAGCTGTCAGTCGGAGTTGTGATATAGAAGTATGAGTATAAATGTGAACCCGTGAGTCCGCCAACCCGTGCACCTAGAAATTTTTAGAAAGTCGACTAAGCAAAGCAACTAGAAAGCAAAAGTAGAGAAGAAAAACAAAGGGTAATTTGGTTAGGTATAAAAGAGGGAAAAAAAGGGAGAATAGAAAGTGGGGAAATAGAAATGGGGAGGGAAATGTTTGGAAGCAGGAAGTCTCAACAAAGGCCCATTGTTGCCAAATCATTGTTTTCTATTCCAATATTATATACACCTACTTGTTTTGTGTGTTTGATTTACTATCACAGTTGGTATACCTTTTCGAAGATTATACTTCATCCCCCTCTGCTGTGGCATATAAGAATTCATCTTCTTGTCCAACTAGTCTATTTATTTCAATGTAGCAACACATAAAACAAAGTGGACATGAAGGTAAGTTAGTATGTATAAATACATGTAAAAAAGAAATACAGTTCTATTTATTTCAATGTAGCAACACATAGAATACAATTCACATGAGGATAAGTTACTATGTAGGAAGACACATAGTATCCACATATAATAAACTAGGTGCAAAGCAGTAGAACAAGTATAACAAATATACAGACAATAAATGAAATACTAAACAATGGAATATGAAATAAGAGTAGAAGCATGCACCTTTGTATCTCCTCTTCTACATTTGTGGCAAAGAGTCCCTTGTCTTCTCTAGTTATTTTGTTTGTTTAAATGTAGCAATGCAGAAAAATACAATGGACATGAAGGTAAGTTGGTATGCAGGAAGACATGTAAAAAAATAAATAGAGTTCGATTTATTTCAATGTAGCAACATAGAGAATACAATTGACATGAAGATAATTTATTATGTAGGAAGATATGCAGTATCTACATACAATAAACTAGGTGCCAAGTAGTAGAATACATATATAGACAATAAATGAAATACAAAACAATGGAATGTGAAATAAGAGTACAAGCATGCACCTTTGTATCTCCTCTACTACACTTGCGGTAAATATTCCTTCATCTTCTCGAGTTATTTTGTTTGTTTCAATGTGGGAATGCACAAAATAAAATGAACATGAATGGAAACTGGTATGTAGGAGAGAACAAGTAATATGTACATACAATAAATGATAATCAAAGTAATATAATAAAAGAGAGTTAGAAACATGAACCTTTTCTTTTCTTGATCCATGTTTGTAATTATATAGAATTTTTCCTGTCCAAAATATATTACAAGCCAAAAAATATTAAGAAATCACATGGTCATAGATGAATGATTTTGGTTTTGTGAAGCAAAGTATCTAGATATGCTTTGAGACATGGAAATATAATTTTTCATTATATTTCATATTTCAAGTACAAGACAAATTGTATCGTGGTTAGACCAATCTGTTTATAGGATAAAGAGGTTGTATTGTGATATGGGCACATTTTACCATATATGGTTAATAAGTGTGTTTTGCACTTGTTTTATCTTAACCAAAAGAAAGAGGACATTGTAATTGCACATGTAGTTGTCCAATTATTTGTTATGACACTATTTTGTAGCATGTCAACACTGAAGTATCCTAGAATGATAATGGTTTCGTCCAGATGTAAATGGTGTGATGCATTTGACAACACATTAATTATGTTAGAAATGTTGCACGCGAAGCGACATAGAAATTGAATATTGCAATTTGCAATCCACGAAACACCACTCTTGATAGTACCATCTCAACATCTTTTTCTTCTACAAGAACATTTTGCAAAGGCATGTAGGTATGATTCAGACTTTGGAGAAACAATTGGAGAAAACTTTAAGAGTAGGATGGAAAGATATGCCAATTTTCTGCAATTTTGTTACATCCTAGGCACAGTTGTATCATAGCTAGCCCTTCTACACCTACATGAAATTTTCTTTTACAATAACATCCTACAAAGGAAACAAGCTTGACATCATATTTTTCATTTGAAATACATGGGTTCGATTCCTGTATGGGATAGGCAAGCACGAGATAGGTGCTAGATTTTGACTTCGTCACACACGACAAAGGACTGGAATTTGAAATGCTAGAAAAAATGATAGCTGAATTTGTGCACATGAAACTGACATGGACATGGTGCAGAGCCTCGAGAAAAATCAGAGGAAAATTGAAGAGGAGGAGAAAAATATATGTCAAGCGCTATGCAAAGTCTGCGGGACAAGAACGATGAATAAATACTTAAACATTATTACTTGCAAAATGAAAAAAACGAACAATAAAAAACAAACACGAATGAAAGTATACTATTGAAACTTACTCGTTAATGATGAACGACAGAACCATAGGGTCACTTGCGGGTGCAGGAATTAACATCGCAAAGTGAAAAAAATAGCTCCAACTGCCAACGTAGGACCCCAACCTTGCAAAGTTGAAGCAAACAAAAGAAAACAACAAGCAACAAACCAACGAGCAAGCACGAACAAGCCCAACCACAGTCGCATGACCTAAAACTCGCAAACTTGAACCAAACAACAACAAGCAACAATCGATGAACCAATGAACCAATGGACAAGAAACAACCACTAAACTAGTAAACAACATATGTATCTTCAATGATTACCAAATTGCATCTCAAGCATAGAAGAAATCTGAAAAATATGATGACCATGCGAGTAGAAATAATTAAATATTCTTACTTGCAAACGACAAATAGTAAACAACAAAGAATGAATACAAATGAAATTATGGCATCAAAAATTATTTGGCAAAGATGAACGACATAAGAGCAGGTCAAATTGTTGGTGCAGGGCTTGAACCTCGCAAAGTCAAAGAAACAACTCCAAATGCGGATGCAGGATCCCAACCCTGCAAAGTTGAAGAAAATAAAAGTAAGCAACAAGCACCAACAAGTCCAACCACAGGTGAAGGTCCTTAACCTTGCAAAGTTGAACCAAACAACAACAAGCAACAATCGACAAACCAACAAACCAGTGAACAAGAAGCAACCACCGAACCAATAAAAAATATATGTATCTTCAATGATGACTAAATTGCATTCCAAGCATAGAAGAAGTATGAAACATACAATGGCTACGCAACTGGGAGTGGACAACAATATTGTCCAAATTCACTGCAACAATGTATGGAAAAATTCAAGGAAAAATGTATTGTGAGAAGCCTACTTAGGTAAACATTTAAGGCTGTGAGGCTATTTAAGGGCATCGCACTATGCAAACATTTAAGCTATCAGGCATGTTTAAGGGGCTCATGCTATGTAAACATTTAAGTTGTCAGGCCTATTCAAGTACCTCAAAAAGAGTTTCAATGCTCTAAACCTTCGGTATACAAACATTTCAATACAAATAGAAATAATAAAAACATTAAAAAACAATTTCAATGCTTAGAACTTTCGGTATGTAAACATTTCAATAAAAATTTAATAAAAATTAAAAAAGAGTGTCCAAGCTCAAAACTTTGGATATCTAAAAATTTACAACATTGGGAACAACGAAGCTGGCAATAATACCTCCAAACTATTCTCCAATGAGACGATGACATATAAGGTTCTTTTTATTATATAAAAAATAATGTTTTTACTTCTATAGTTCGAACAATAGAGATGATGCAGAAATTTATAGTCAAAGGACATATTAATATGAAGTCAACAGATTATCAATCGCTATAGTCTCTCTATGGCATCGACAGGGACTAATAAGAATATCCATTCATAAAGGTATTCATTCACACTTTATTAATGGTTCCCACAACTTAATAAATGTATTATGTGCAAGATATTTGAGCGTGAGTACCAAAGGGAAATGAAAAACAATTTTATTGGAAGCTTTTTTAATCATTTTAAAAATTAACTAATAACAAAATTTAAATAATTTAAAATTTCAATATATTTAGTATTACTTGTTATCTTTTATATTTATATGAGTCCTAAATTGTGATTTTCATCACATCACAGGTTTTGTAGGGGTTATGATGTATTCATGAACACATACTCTTTGGTGTTGATTGATGGTGATGACATGCTCCTAGGTGTTATGATGTGATATGGTGGTTGTTTCCATTATATTTGGATCAATTTTCTTGATGGTGCTATCTCCTTGCCTGATGGTATTACTCATTGCATGGTTGTATGGTATGAATGGATATGGCTCTTGAGGAAGAGTGTTCTAGACTGTTTTGTGCATATCTTACTCTATTGATCATACTTGACAAAATAGAAACAATATTTCATGGACCACCCACCTCCTTGACCATGCTTTAGATCACCCTAGGTTTTGTGACGATGTGTTGAGGTGTGGCTCTTGTGGAAAAGTGATTTTGCATTTCGTATGTCTATTATACTTTCATGATGATTTTTAACAAGATAAACAACTCTTTTAATACACTTCGTTGCCACACTTTGGAGCACCCTGCGGGTTTTGGATAGGGTTTTGATAATGATATGTTGCTTGAGGGTTGTTATGGAGCTCCTTAGTTCTTGGAGTGTCTATTGTAATCTGATAGTGATATTTAATAAATAGACACCTAATCTAGTAGAGTGCTCACTTCCTTAATGAATTTTGGAGTAGCTTAGGATTTGAAGGTTGATTTTGGCATGGTTGATGGATCATACTTCTTGGATAGATCGCTCTAGGATTTTTGTGTCTATCATGGTCTTATGGTAATACTTGATGGGTTAGACACTTCATCTTGGTGTGTGTCTCCCTCTTCCTTGGATTTCCATCTCTTTGCATAACATACAACTGGTTTTTAGCTTGTGCAAGAGGAAGAATGGCATGGCACTTTGCGTGAGAGAACCATGGAGTTTTAGATGTTTATTGAGGTCTTTTGGTGATATTATATGTATTAGAAACTTCAACTTAGTTATATATCCACTTCCTCATGATTATTTATGTATCTATGTTATGGATGGAGGGGCCAACTCACTCCTTGTTGCACAGGTGGTTTCCATCATTATATTTCTTGGATTTATTCTTATGTTTTGAGGTTCAAGTTATACTTTATGATGTATACACACCTCAATCTCATGGAGAAATCCTTTTATTTCACGCATTTGGAGGTATTTATCATGGATCAAGGAAGTTTTCATTGAATAGTGGTTGTGGAACACATGCGGAGGTTGTTGAGGCCTTTTGATGAGTTGGCACTTGATCTATGGTGTCTATCAACCTCCTATATTGGGATCTACTCCATATACCTTGATGCATGGGTTATTTGGAGCCACACATGCCACTTGGAGGGTTTTGTTGCATAGTCTTTGGATTTGGTTACATATTGGGGCTTGAGAATTTATGGTCCACTTCATGTGAGCACTCTACTTTTTCAGCCATCTATTTCTGCAATGAGGAATTGAGGAGGCTACTTGCACATGTCATTCTACTATTTGTTGAAGAAGTCCACTTGAGGGGTTTGATTTCACATTAATATATGCACATGGATGAGGATTTTTCATTGCACACACTTCTATTTGTTGAGCATTTCCACACTTGTGTGACATCTATTTGTTCTTCCACCACTACTACCTTGGAATGATCACACTTCATAGAGCAACTTGGTCCTAGATGCTACAAGTGTGGTTGAATGAAAATCTATTGGAGGAGATTATTTGTACACATCCCTTGCTTCTTTATTGAGGTCGTTCCACTTCATTCATGTTCTTCACACGTGGGAAACTTCTAGGAGGGCGCAAAATTGGATAACCATCCACTTTCTATTTTTGGAGCCTTTGCATGGTCAAATCCTCAAACAAACCAATCATACTATTCTCTGGGCTCTATTTTTAGATGGTTGTTGTAAATAACTCCATATTTTATCGTTGTTGACTTATTTATTCAAGTTAGTTAGATGAAGATAATATTATATTTTGTTCCTAGAATATTTTATTGGACGAAGTTGTGGATCTCAAAAAACTTCTTATTATATTTTTATTCCTTGGAGAGAAAAGTGGATCTAGGAAAAAAAATCATATTTTATTGTATAAGGAGATGGAGCTTAAACCTATATAAGGGTTTGCTCTCTCCATTTGCAACTTGGGATTTAGTCAATGAAAGAACTTGTGAGAAGAAAGGGTTCAAGATTTGCAACAAAGGTGTGTTATTGTGTCTAAAGTTATAGTGAATTGTATGACACACAATTTTGTTTATGTGTGGAAAGTATTCTTGGCATGTATTGGTAAGCCTTTTCATTGTAAATTTGGATTGTCAGAGTTAATCTAGGAGCCATAGAGGAGAAAATTTACTACATTGGAGGAGGTGAACAAAGCCTCTTTGTCACTTTTTCTTAAAGAGAAGAAGTTATTTCCCTAGACATCCTTTGTGAGTGGATGCATAATTGCAAGCTTTAGGCAAAGCCATTCATAGGTTGATTTGGTTGTGGTGCTCCCCTTAGATAGTACCTTCCCTTCATAAAATCTATAATATCTTGTTTGCCAAATTATGGATTCTATAGGGCATGTAACCTTGGCTTCTTAGTCCTTAATATTTCTTGAAGAATAGCCCTATGAAATTGCATGCATGACCCCATAAACCAAACAAATAAGGAATTGGTCATTAGATTTCATCCACCACCACAAAAAAAAAAAACACTTTTCCTTTTCCTTTTGTTTTACGATGCTAAGCTCTCTTTTTCTCCCACTCAATACTACACTAATTGAGCTTAATAATCCATATGGAAGCCCCCTAGGCCAGAATCATCCAATTTTACCTAGTTCGGAGTGAAAAAGGAAAAGCTACTGAGGTGAAAATAAGTAGCTTTCCTAAGTTATCCTTGGAGTCATCACACTTCTTATTAGGACTTTTTCACCAAGTGAGAACCTGGGTGGTAAGTTAATTCGCTAAACATCCTTTGTGAGTGAATGCATGACTTCAATATGTAATAAAGGTCACTTCTAGATTGATTTTGTTGTGGAGATCCCCTTAACGATTCCCTTCCCTTTGTAATGTTTTTTCAATCGTGTAAGTATTTATTTTATTTCAATGGCCAGGTCTTTTCATACACTTCACCATCTTAAGACATGATTTATGAGTAAAATTGAAAAATGTGTGGGACATGAATGGGTATTTTGGACCTTATAATAATTGGACCAGTGAGAAAATTTTTGCATGTTATTTTCATGATTTAGTGACTAGCCAAGGAATAGTTTGCAAGGTAAGTGGAGAAGAAATGTGGTGGGAATATATTTTAATGACTAATTTAATAAGTGGACAAACTCATTATATAAGGTCTTGTTATAAATTAACATAAATCCTTTGGTTGTATGGGGATTTTAGAATTTGGGTAAGATGGGTGTTGAGGGAATTAAGGTTCTTGGGGAGTTTTCATCTTCTAGTCATGGAGTGATAAGAGTTGGAGTTTGGTTTAGGGTTTGTTGTTGGAAATGGGGGTGATTTCAATAGATCTACTTTTCCTCTAGGTCAGACTAAGTGATGTTTTCAAGTTAGAGATCGAGGGAAGTTGATCAATTTTACTTATGAGTGGATTCTTGAAGGAGCCAAGTTGATGTGAGATCATGGAATTTATGGTTATTTTGTGGAAGAAAATCCTTTCTTCCCAAGCCACAACATTGGCATGGTGAAGTCATGGGTGCCTTTTTCTAGGTAAGGTTAGAATTTCTCATTTGAACAAATGATTTTTCTATTTTATTTTTTAATGTTGGAACGATCGAGATTTTTTCTTGCAGAAGGGCCTCTGGTGCTTTGGTGAAGCTGGTTTGGTCCTTTTTCCATGGTTCAAACACTTTGATTCTTTGATGGATTTTCAGGATTTGTAGTTATTATGGGTGCATCTAGCTGGTTTACCTCCTCCTCTTGTTTGCATCAATATTTTGAGAGCAATTAGGGATTCAATTGGGGAGTTTTAGCGAGTTTCTCAGTAAACCCTAGATAGAGAGGGTGTTCCTCTAATTTTGATTATGATGAGGAAAAATGGTGGTCATCTTAATTGGGTTTCTTTGAAGTCTAGAGCGTTGATTTGGTCTATTAACTTGGGATAAGAGAAGATCACCATTTCTATCATGCTATTAGTCACAATTTGTGTGATTCTCCATGGAGGACTATAGCTTGTAAGAAGTGGTGGGTTGTTGGTTCAGGTTCATCTTCTCATGTTCCTAGGGTGTTATTTGAGGGTGTCTTAGGTTCTTCTCATGATGTGTAGGAGGTCATCTTTGCTTCTCAAGTTGTGTAACGAGTCAACGGTATTCACTTAGGAGAGAATGTTGATATGGGTCTTAACTTGCTGGCACTAGAGGGCCATCCACATTGTTCTGTTGGTGTGGATATTCTTATTCAAGGGGTGATTGTATTGATTGTTGAAGTTCTTGGTGACCTCTCTTAGAGTAATTTTATTTTATTCCATTATTTTATGCTATCTATAAGGTTGTGGAGGATTTCGTTGTTGTTTTGGAGTCTCGAGATAACTTCTATGTGAAATCATCCATTGTTGGTGATGTTTCTTTGGAGTACCCTCCTGTGATAGAAGAGGGTCTTTCTCTTTTTGTGAATGAGGAGGTTGTGGTGACTTTCACGTCTAAGAAGGGTGTTGGGGATGGAGTGATAGTCTTTTCTGGTGTTTCAAAGGCTCAATATATTTGTAGCTCACTCATGTAGTTGATCGAGGCTTCTTTGTTGGATGTTTGATCCTTGTGAGAAGGTCAGGTGGATAGTATCTCCTACACTATTTCCAATGATTTGTCTATTTCCAAACCCCTTTCATGATTTTATTTTGGCTTCAAATGTTCATTTCCTTTCTCTTGGTCATGCTATTGGTGGGGGTCCCTCTATCCCCTCACTTGAGGATTCAACCTCTTTTCCTTCCTTGGGTTCTATTATTTTAGAGTTTAAGAGGTTAGCTCTAGGATGTGATGGGATCTTGGAATCTTCGTCGAAACATGCATGCCATTTTTTTTTTGGTTCTCCTTGTAGTTTTGTTATTTGAGAGGCAGTGTCTCCCAGTTATGGTAAGCGTAAAAAGTTTGTTCCTTTAGATTTTTCACATTTGAGTTCTTGGACTTGTGTAACTCTTATAATCCAAGAGGTGGTTAATATTTTATGTTGGAAAAATATTTAAGCATTGTAGTTCAGTTTATTTTTGAATGAATAGAAAAAACATGACATTTTTGTATGGAAAAAATATGTGGACAAACTCAACTCAATTTTGGTCAAAATGTTTCCACAAATATGATGGAATTTCGTCAAAAGTTATAGTTTCACTTGACTGATGAGAACTTTGATTATGAAATTTTGTATCTAGGGGTTTTGGCCCATTTTAAGACAATCTAAATCATTGAAATTTCAAAAATACAAGTGGATAAAAGTAGAACCCTACCTTGATGGAATAAAAATTGGACTTATTAGAAAAGTCAAAATTGTCCACTTATTAACTCATTACTACATTTTAAACTCGTAGACTTGTAAGAAAGTTACTTTCCAACAAATTGGAGTTGATACCCACATACTCAATTAAAAAACATTCCACTTTTGGTTTTCTATCCTATCAAAGAAAGCGATAAATAAATAAAACGGATAGCCACACCCACTAAAGATAAACAAAATGTGAGGGATAAAACATGAAAAAATCGTATCAATAATTCTAGCCTACAAAGAGACTTGCTATAAATTACAAATATAATCTTTATGGTTTTCAAGGTTTCATGCAAAAAAAGTGGATTTTGTTTGTTTGTTTTACAAGGTTTTATGTAAAAAAAAAAAGTTAACTCAAGGTTCTACGACTTACATTTATGGCAACTTTGTTTGGTGCCTAATTCCAAATAAATAATTAAGGGTAAATTGTTTGGGATTTTGTCATTGTCCTAATGTCGTGATCATGTCACTAGAATTTTTTCTTTAATTTTAGTAGTATGTCTTTTGTATTAGGTAATGCACACGTAATTGACTTTTTCATTGGTTTGTATTGAATGCTGTTGAGTATTTGTGACTTGTGAGGTTTTATTAGCAAGGGTCAAAAGAATGACCACATTAATACTTCATTCTAAAATAGGTAATGATCAAAATTGAACCATTTCCACGTCTGGGAAATGATAAAATTTGAACCATTTTTAGGGAAGTGATAAAATTAAACCCTTTTTGGGGTTTATACTCATTCTAGAAACGTTACATTAAATTCATTTATTACTTATGAAAGGCACCAACTATTATAACATTAAGGGTACATTCTCAATGCCGTGATCGTGTCATTAGAAGACTCTCTTTAATTTTAGTAGTATGACATTTGTATTAGGTAATTCACATGCAATTACCTTTTTCATTGGTTAGTATTGTACATAGTTGAGTATTTGTGACTTGTGAGGTATCATTATTATGAAGGGTTAAAAGGAGGACCACATTAGAAGGGTAGTGGGTAATGATCAAAATGGAACCATTCTCAGGTTGGTGGGAAAGGATAAAATTTGATCTATTTTCAAGGTAGTGATAAAAATTAAATCTTTTTTGGGGGTTTATATTTATTCTAGAAACGTTACATTAAATTAATTTATTATTTATGAAAGACAACATTATAAAATTTTAAAGAAAATGTTACATTTTCAATGACCATCACTCTCCCCACTTATGCTAGTTCAAGATGAAGATATAATCTAATTCATGATCAATATTAAGGATTAAACATCCACTACTTCCCAACTTTGACATCTAAAGACTTAAATCATTCCCATTTTTGTTATTGGCTCTAATATATTAGTTTGTAAGGTGTACCCTTCCAAAACATTAAATGTATCAGATAGTTCATGGCTACAAAATCATATTACTATATTGAGTATCCATAATTTTAAGTATCACTTAATGAAAGGTTCGTGGATAATCCTGGACACTTTATGATCAATTCCAATCTTATCAATATGGGGATTTACATCTCATTGGCCATCCATAATTAATGTGTTTGGTTCATAAACTCATACAATAATTCCATTTACATTGTTATATTTTCTTATACTATTGAATCTACAAACCCCAAAACAATTAATCAAGGTCCATGGGTATATATTGTAATGGTATTAACAATTTAATAGAAATATTCATCACAAATGCATGGCTCAATGACTATTTTGAAAAGAAAATAATAAACATTGAAGAAACCTAAGCCAATAAGATTGTCTCTCTTTCTTCATGTTCACATATTTGATCTCTCACATGATAAAGTAGAAATACTTTCTTTGAAAAACTACCATGGGTGTCCTTTTAAGTCAACCACTCACAACACAATGTAAAAGTCAGTTCATGTGGATTCCCAACAACAGACTCCTCAATTTTGAGAGAATCACCCCATAATCATGTCATGGGAAATGGGATATTGATGGAATTTGCTTCAACTTACCCTTAAATATTGATATGAATTGCTCCCATGTTTAGTCGTCGTCATCCAACATTTTTTTGTGTTATGGAGGCCAACCTTATCTCTCATAGCCCCCCCTTAGTTTTTTATCGTTTTTCTTTAAAGGCATCTACAGTCCTATTGATTTGGAAGATTATATGCCATCTCTATAGCTTCTTGTTTTATATGTGACACCAATTATCAAAATTGAGTCCTTTCTAGTTCTTTTAAGGTTCAAATTACTAAAAGAATGCTTAAAAAAATAAAAAATTGAAATTATTCATCATTTGTAAAGGAGAAAAAATATCATAAATTAAAAAAAGTTACATTTTCAACAAATTCATGAGTATCCCCACTCCCAATGCTCGATTTCTTAAAGAACATTGTATCTACCATATTATATAAAGACAAATATAAATCTTGAGAAATATTTAGGGTTTATTCCCCAATACTTATCTCTGAATATAAAGCCTAAAATGATTTCTATTCTCGTTGACACTCATCTATTTCTTGATATAGTGTACCTTTCCATATTGATAACTCCATCACATAGCTCGCGCCTAGATAATCATACCATTTCATTTTCGTATGCATAATCTTAAGTGTAACTTAGTGAAATCTTGTTAAAGAAGCTCATACACGTAGTCTTATTGAACCCCCACTTGAATTCATGTGTTATGAGCATTGTCGATCCTTGTCGATACATGAATTGTCATCACATTTATTTTCCATACTTAATGTTTTCAAATCTCACACTTGCACAATGACATTTCCTTTGTTATCATTGTCTCTTCTTTTGGCTCTGTAAACACCAAAACTATTAGTCATGTGTTATGGGTGTAAACGTAATGACATGGGGAACTTATTAGTATGATTAATTGCAAATGTGGCTTAATGACAATTTTGAAGAACAAATAGTAGGCATTGAATGAACACAAGGAAATGAGGTCATCTCCCTTTTTTCATGATCACATATTCCATCTCTCTAAAACTATCTAACATGTTGATTCATAGTTATTTTATTACATTGGTAATGTTACGGGTTTCCCTATAACAAGTCATGCAATGGTTATACCATTGGTCTCTAATATTTGATTATTCTTTGTAGGTCTCTTGACCACTTAGTATGTAATTGACATCCCATTATTACAATAAATACTTTATGAGAACAAAACATATAATTAATAATTGAATGTAAATCTCATCGAATCCATTAACTTTATGCAAGTTTGATCAAGCTCATC
>JZKD02S1653207.1:125821-145665 GCA_000966675.3 Picea glauca
TATATATGATGTAATTTTTTTTATATGCAAGGATATTATCAAATAGAATAAGCTATAATATATGCACAATATTGAACAGGAACATGATGTCAACACCTGAGTTGCCTTGTTGAAATAGAGTCATTAATTCATTCTCTTTACAGGACCCTGAAGAATGAAAGCATGACAGGTCCACCCATTTATTTATTAAGTATAGGTTAGGCGCCACATAACTATGTCCTATCACAAATTATTCTTCCATGTAAAATTTAAGGAGCGAATAGAGTAGCTTTTATTTAAATCGAAGTGCTGCATAACAAAAAAATTAGATTATAGTGCATGTTTAACCATGGATCAAAGAGCATCTTAAATTCTTGTAGAAAGAGGTTGAATTCATCTATCAAGAGATGTACAGGAAAATGAGTCAATTTAAAAAAAAAAATTACAAAATAAAATAAAAAACAATACCAGACATTGGAAAACACCATACTAAAGCCTCAAATATTGTATATTCAGATAAACTGGGTTAGAAAACACAACTGAGATTATTTCCCAAAATAGTTGTCTTGAAATAGTTTAGCAGATATCCTGTGAAATTTAAATACGTTTGCCATAATGACTGCGATTGGGGCTCCCACGGACAAAAAAACCAAATATGTACAAGAATCAAGCCTGTGGACAGTCTTTTATAGATTTCACCTTGATCATCAAATTCTTTCCTTATTAAAAACAACGAGTTGAATATCAATTTCAGGTCTTGGAATTCATTGGTGCTGCCAGCTAGATCTATATCAGCTTCTTGAATAGTGTGTCTCTTCTAGATATGGCTTTCCTACATTAGTTTTTTATTCAACATTCCATACTTTTCTAAGTGTTAATTTCCCTCTATTGTTGAAAACTTGGCATTTAAGGTGCATTCCTTGTAATGTTCCTTTTCATCAACATATGGGAAAACTTAGAGATGTGATTCAGGCCCAATTGAAAGATGAGAGATTGGTTTTATGTGACATCAGCTTTGGGGGAAAACAATCCTGTTAGGCAACAAAAGCTAAGACAACAAAAATTCAAGTATGTTGTGACTCATTTTCTCCCTGTATTCAATCATATGTTTGGTTGAAAGGCCTTCCTGAAGAGTTGTATATTGAATTTCTTTGTTTTATTGATGTAAATTGGAAGGGACATTCAAGCCACCTGCAAAATGCTCCTCTATTGAAGTATATATCCTTTTCCAGCAATACAAATTTGGAAAGTGTATCAAATGTTGCAGATCACATCAAAATATATCTTTCTTCATAGGGGTGAAAGACATCGTGGCTCACAAAATGGTCTGGAATATTCAAAAGTGATGCCAAATATTACTCAACGATCGAATATACCCAGAAGGAAATTATAAATTTGGATCCTACTACATCAAGGTCTTTGCTAAAGAATGAAACAAAATGATTAAATAAAGGTGGTAGTAAAAGGTGATCTTCAGAAACCAAATCATTACCTAAACACATCAAACTTCTTGCAGAAGGTGGTAGTATAAAGTAATATTTAGAAAGTGTTGCAAATTCCATAATCCATAATTCCTTCCCATTAATTTTTCCTAGTTACATGTCGATGAAGGCATTAGAAAATTTTGAGATCCTCGTTCCCTGGTTATATAACCACCTTCAACTACCAGGAGAATATTCTTGCAAAGAACGACAAGCTCTTTGACCTAGATGAAATCACATGCATAGGAATAGTGAAAAAAATGTGCAATACTGATAGAAAGTTGATTGTATGTGGAGTATGTTACTACATCCAAACGTCGGTGAACAAGATTTGACAAAGAATTTGATTTTCTATCAAGAGTCTTTTACCACAGCCAAAATTCACTCAACAAACTTTGAAATAGAAACTTTTGTAATTTTAGGATGTTGATTCAACCACCCACACAGTTTCTGACATTTGTGAGGATCCAAATTTATAATTTCCTTCTGAGTATATTCGCGCATGGAGTAATATTTGGTGTCATTCCTGAATATTCCAGATCATTTTGAAAGACACCATAGTCTGACTCCTTTGACGAAAGATAAATTCTGCATTGGTTTGCAAGATTTGATACACTTGCCAAATTTGTGTTGCTGGAAGAAGCTATATACTTCAAGAAATGAGCATTTTGCAGGTGACTTCAAAGTCCCTTCCAATTTCCAACAACAAAACAAATAATCTCAACATACGAATCTTCAGGAAGACCTTTCAACCAACCAAAGCATCGAATACAGGGAGAATACCAATCATAAGATACATGAATTTTTTTATGTCTGAGTTTATGCTAGCTAACATAATTTTTTTCGCTCAAAGATGACGAAACATAAAACCATTCCCTGATCTTTCAATTGGGCCTGGATGACATCTCTAAGTTGTCTCACATGTGGATGACTAGGAACATTTCAACGAAGGCACCTTAAAGCCCAAGTTTTTGATCATAGAGGGAAATGGGAATAAGAATTTAAAATGAACATTGGAGGATGATAGTATAATCTTCCGAAAATCCAACCTGGCAAAGTTGAAGCAAACAAGAGAAAGCAACAAAAAAAAAACCAGTGAACAAGCACCAAAAGGACCAATTGTAGTTGCAGGACCTCAACTTTGCAATGTTGAATCAAACAACAATAAGAAGCATCCAGCGAACCAACGAGCAAGCATCAACCAGTCAACCAAGAATGTGGCTGAAGAACAATATTGGCCAAATTCACTGCACACAAGATTGTATCAAAATATCCAAGGAAAATGTATTATAACACACCTACTAAGAAAACACTTTAGTCTGTGAGGCTTGTCAAGTAAAAATTTAAGGATGTGAGGACCGTCCAAAGGCCTCCCACTATGTAGACAAATAAGAAAGTTGCAGTTTGCACCATTGGTATTTTTCAATACTAGGAGCGATCAAAACCCTCTTGCATGCAATGTTTGTGTGTTATTACTACGACCAAAGAAACATGATTGTAATGTTGTCTTCGTCTCGTTCCTCATCACCAATGTTTGATATAATAACCACCTCCATCGCAGCCACCGTGAAATACAAGAAAAGGAAACAATATTTTCTCCTCACATACAAAGATGTTCTGCAAGAGGATTTTGACTCATATATCTTCAGTATTGAAATTTATCACTTGAAGAATGCAACACCGATACCCACTGGTGAATGGGGAAGGGAAAAATCTCAGCCCCTGGCCTGCAAACTGCAACAACATATCCAACTGCAAATGCAGGACCCCAACCTTGCAAAGTTGAAGAAAAAAAGAACAAGCAACAAACAACAAACCAATGAACAAGCACCAAAAGGCTCAACTGTAGTTGCAGGACCTCAACTCTGCAAAGTTGAATCAAACAAAAATAAGTAGCATCGAACGAACCAATGAGAAAGCATCAACCACTCAACCGGGAATGCCGGTGAAGAACAATATTGGCCAAATTCACTGCACACAAGATTGTATAAAAAAAACCGAGGAAAATGTATTGTAACACACCTGTTAAGAAACAATTTCAGGTTATGAGGCTTGCCAGGTAAACATTTAAGGATGTGAGGACCGTCCAAAGGCCTCCCACTGTGTAAACAACTAAGAAAATTATAGTTTTCACTGTTTGTATTTTTCAATACTAGGAGCGATCAAAACCCTCTTACAACCCGTCTTTGTGTGTGATCACTATGACAAGAGAAGCAAGACTGTAATGTTGTCTTCATCTTATTCCTCATCACCAATGTTCGACACATAACCCACCTCCATCGCAACCACAATGACATACAAGAAAAGGAAATTGTATTTTCTCCTCACATACAAAGATGTTCTGCAAGAGGATTTTGACTTAGGCATCTCCATTATTGAAATTTCTCACTTATAAACTGCAAATAGCAAACAAAAAACAACGAATAGGAAACTAAAGATGGCACCGAAACCCACGCATCAATGCGAAACAACAAAAGAACAGTTCCAATCGCGGTTGCAGAATTCCAAGCATGCAAGCTGCAACAAGACCAACAGGCAAACAAGAGCAACAACAATAGGCAAACAAGAAACCACTGAACAAGCAACGAGCAAGCATCAACGAGTGAACCAGTAATGTCGTTGAAGAACAATATTTCCCATATTCACTGCAGAGAACATTGCATAAAAAAATAAGAGAAAAATGCATTGTAACAAGCATGTTAAGTAAACATTTAAGGCTGTGACGCCTGTTAGGTTAACATTCAAGTCTCTTAGGGCCGCTGAAGGGCCTTTCACTGTGTAAACATTTAAGAAAGAATGCAGTGTGGCAGGTCTGTTATGTACAAAAAATAATTATTATATTATTTTATAATAATATATAATAATAATAATAAAATAGTAGCAATAGTTCAAACTTAGTCAAAGGACAAACTAATATGAAGTCAACTAATAAAAACTAACTCTCGATGCTCAAAACTTTTGATATCTAAAACTTTCAAAAAAATAATACAAATTCAGAAAGGCCGTAGATGATAAAAAACTTTGGATATGCTAACATATAAAACATTAGGAATAACAAAGCCGACAATAAGACCTCCAATCTGTTATCCAATCGAATCATGACATATATGGTATTTTTATTATATACAAATCAATGTTTTTAGTTTTATAGTTCCAATAATAGAGATTATGCAAACATTTTTAGTCAAAGGACAGACTAATATGAAGTCAAAAAATTATCCATCGCTATAATCCTTCTACGTCCACTAATAATAAAAAATTACTCTTTCTTACTTCCATTTAATGCAATCTTTCCTTTGATTTACAATAACAAGTTATTTCTCATTTTTTCATTTCTTAATAAATTTATTTATTATTTATATTTTTTAAATTATAATAATAAATTATTATTTTTAATTTAAATTATAATAAGTTATTTTTATTTTAAAATTTGAATTAATAGTAAGTATATAATTTTAATAAATTAAAACAAAACTGTTAATTACAATACACTACTCACTAAAATCATTTAAACTAAAATCATTTAAAAAAATAAACTTGTAAATTTGTTACAAATTTACAAATAAAGTTAAAGATAAACCATTATAAACCATTTATGAGTGATGGAAATAATACCTTTTTATTCAAAAGGGAATAATTGAAAGTTCTTATGGATTTTTTTATAAGGAAAAAATGAATACAAACTCAAATGAAAAATTATTATAACAAATTAGAACCCCTTCTAAAACATCAAATAGAAATGGAATTTGATAACCAATTACTATCAAAAGCACACGTATACTTATATTCTTCATCATCCTCTAAACACTGGGGCAAGCAAAGTAGGGGCCTTTGGAGACTATTATCCCTCCTCATAGATTCGACGAATTATACAACTTTAAAGGCTTTCAAACAAGAAAAACGTAACTTGAATGTACTACCTCAAGTCGTTAAAGAGCTATTTAAAAGTAAAGTATTTTTGTGGTAAATAAAGATTGAATAATGATAATAAATTATTATACTGTGGAGGCACGGAGGTAGTATATAGTAATGAGTTATTATTGATTTTTATATTAGTTTTATGTTGACTTAAAAAATGTGTACAAATTTTAATGTTGAACATAACAAATAAAACAAATTATTTTTCAATATAACAAAATTAGTGTTTTTATGATCCATGATTGGTCAATAAATTGATAGTGTTATTGTAGCCTTCACTTCATTCGAGGTTTAAAATTAATTTTGACATGACTATAGATGAGTGTCACTTTCTTATAAGGTACAACTCTATTGATAAAATAATTTTATAACAAATATAAAATAAAAACCATACATATGTTCATATTGAATTAGCCACAACTCCCAAAACACATTGAATGGAGACACTTTACCCATCAATTCTATATAAACCAAGTCACGTGAAATGAATCCATTGACCTATGAAATAAGAGTATTTTTTTTTATTTTCTTTTTTTATTTTTTCAAATGTGTAGTTATGAAACTATTTTTAATTCTTTTGGTAAGTTAATTGATAGTTGCGGGGTTAGAAACCCAATGGATCTGGTGGCAGGTTTGTTTGGGCAGCTTGCTGGCATTGGTGGTGCAGACTCCCATCCATTTTTTTTGGCAGAGGTGATTTGGCATACAGTTAAACTTGTTAGGACAATCTCCACTATACACTAAAAACTGCTATTCAAAAACCCAACATATGACAGAAACGTTGGGCTCCAAAATAAATTTAGGTTTTTTTTAAATGACATATTTTAATTATAGGAATAGACTAAAGCACTTGCACACCCTCTGAGGAGAATGAAAAACCTCAAAGACAAAGAAAACTCAATAAGTTTACATAGATTTGAATAAAATTTCTTTTATTATTTTTAAAGATAGTATATCACAACCTGCTACACTTGTTTTTAAAAATGTTATAGTTATAGATAATATTATATATAAAAAATTTCATAAATCAAAACAAAATTGTTAATAACAATACACTATTGCTTCAAACACAATATTACTTCAAACTAAAGTAGAATCTTCTTAAATCTCCATTCAAAAATCTTTGACATCTCATAATTTAAAACAATAAACAAACCCAAATGTTTAAAATCTTCTTAAATCTCCATTCAAAAATCTTTGACATCTCATAATTTAAAACAATAAACAAACCCAAATGTTTAATGATTTTATAAGATTTTACTATAATATCAAAAAGTTCAAGTATATATAACTTTAATACGATGTAAGAGTAGGTGAAGATTTGGTTAATTTATATTGTGGGTTGTTGTAATAATAGTTTCTAATTTATTTAATTGTTTTATTTAGAGGTTAGTTATGCTATCAAGAACCTTGTTGTTCTTTTTTTAGTTGTCAATTATAGTTGTTTATGTGGAAGTAATTCTTCCTAATAGCATACATGGTAGTCGTCAATTATAGTTGTTTATGTGGAAGTAATTCTTCCTAATAGCATACATGGTGGTCAACATTAAAGTAGGCTACATCTTGCAATCTCCCTAAACCCTTATTTGTTACCATAAAAATCCATTGACTCACTAAAACCCATAAAAAGATACATATGCAAAAACATAGGAAAAGAAGGTGGAAGAAATTAGATGCAATAGCAACAAACATTTCAATACTAGGACATGCAATATTAGAGCTAAGCCCTAACTTATACAACCATAAGGATAATAGTACCTAAGAAAATACTAACAATAGTTTAGGGTTATTGAATGATTCCTTTACCAATGAAGAGAACAAAGAGTGAGTTCCTAAGACACAATATAAATATTTTGAGAAGCTTGCAAAATGACGAAGTTATGAATCTCTACAATTTGCAACAACATGAAAGAAAAAGTTGAAGTAGATAAAACCTAAGACAACTTGTTGTTAGATGGTCATAAATAGTGACATGTGTTATGATGTATGTACATGTGTTGTAGAGATTACAAGGAGAAATAGATTGTTGACATGGATAACTATACAATTGATATTAATGGCTCAAATCAATAAATCCTACCTACTTAAATATTGAGATGAAATAGAATGGGTGAGTGCAAGCTATTGATGGTGTCTCATGATGCATTAGTGGTAATGGAAACCTGGAAAAACAACAATATGTTAAATTGGAGGGATCATTCAAGGTACTTTTACAATGAATTTAAATATGGTGTAAGAAAATGAAACATAGGAAATTGAATTAGCTTTCCGAATATACAACTTTTATTCATAGAAATTGTGAATAACTATGTAACATTTGAATTTTTCTAACAATGGTATCTTAATTTTCCAACATATGTTTTTGTTCATGTAGGTGTTGAGTACCTTAACGATGAAATTTCGTTCCAAAAACTTGTATGCTTGTAGAGAACCCGCTTTTCTTGTGCTGTGTATTTTTTGGAAATTTTTAAAAATAATTTTATATATTTTTTAAATTATCAAAGTCAACATATGTCAGAAATTACAACATCTTTTGTTCGTGCAGGATAAGAGAGTCTTAACATGATCAATTTTGTTTTCTTTTTTTTTAGATCATAGTTATCGGTCTCCTCTAGTGCCTTATATAACTCATTCAATAAATGGTTAAGCCGACGCAGAAATACGAGAGGGATGTATTTTAGGATTTTGATATATGTGAAGACAAAAAACAATTAAATATGGTAAACAATATTATTATTATTATTTTAAATTATATATATTAGAAATCTACATAGTTGAATCTATTTATGTCTATAGTTTTTTCAACGCCTGAGTTGTTTATCCAATAGAAAAATAACATCAAAGACAAAGATATAGAGGGGTATTCACACAAATGGAGGTTTATATCAATTTGCAAATCGAACCACTTTGTTTGTCATCCCAAACTTAAATACGAGCGAACCAAGTTAGCATACATGTTGTCAATCCCACTCAAGAAAAATTGAATTCAAAATAATGTGTGAACTTGTTGGATTACTGAGAGGGGGGTTGAATCAGTAATAGAGCAATATAATCCCTTTTCACCATAAAATTAAAGTGCCATATTAATGTAGCATTGTCATCCAATAGTTGGAGAGTAAATAAACAATGAATAAATGAGCAATCATGCACATACACAGTACACCAGTGTTTTTACGTGGAAACCCAAAGTGGGAGAAAACCGTAGAACGATTTTTCTTATATGTATTTAATAATTACATTCATTGGAAGCATAAACTTCCTTTGTTTTCCAGCTGCAACTAGAAGGAGGCTCCAACCCCCTAGTTTCTCAGGATACAACCTGAGGGAAGCTCCAATTCCCCAATACTCTGGCTAAAACCAGAAGCATGCTCCAACCCCCTAGTTTCCCAGGCTACAACTTGAAGGAAGCTCCAACTCCCCAATTCTTTGGCAACAACCAAAATGAGGCTCCCACCCCCTATGTTTTCCGGTTACAACCAGAAGGTGGCTACAACCACATATCCTTTCCCCGTCCAACCACCCTGAAATAAAAGTAGAATAATGGAACCATTGTCACACTATCACTGTGATATATATTGCTGTAAACTTGTACCAAAAAACCTGTAATCAACCTGTATAATAAAAAAGTGCATCAACCATGCACTGACATGTACCAAAATACTTGTAATCAACCTGTACCATAAACAAGTGCATCAACCATGCACTAACATGTAAGTCAACCTCTAATCAACTTGTACCATAAACAAGTGCATCAACCATACACCAACCTATACATCAACGTGTACCACCAACGATTGCATCAACCACGCACCAAATATGTACCAATCATGCATCAAATACACATAAAATATGACTCATCAGGATGTACCAACATCATCAAATATATACCTAATGTATGTTCCAATTCATCAACTACTTCTCTCAACCATGTACCCAATATGTACCTCAACCATATACCAATATAACCATCAAAATTCATCTAAAAATTCATCACTCTATCCATAAACACAATACCATAAACCATTACATCAAACCATGTGCCACAACCTCACTGTTATACAACCTCTATCTGTAACATACCTCAACAAAAATCCCTCATCAATTTCATCATCCAAATATGATTCATAACTCTATAACAAACTTGGTGTATATGATCAAATACCTACAAACCTTCCTCAACAAGAGACTATCATTTTCATCAAATTTTACTTTACTCTCACATTACTAGTTTTGGATTAGTCAACAACCCTAACTTGCAATAATCATAACTATGTACCTGTAATGAATAAATATATGAAAATGGTACACAGTGTTCTTCAGTGTATTTTATGCAATTCCTCCATATTTCATTACTTGGAACCTCTCAAAAAAGGATTTATATAAAAAAATGACATACCTTGTTGAATTCTGGCTTATTCTAGAGATCACAATTGTAGAGAATGCCCTGCATGAAATATTTGTTGTGTAGATCTGAAAATGGTAAAAAAAATACTAAGGAATTTACTCTAACCAATACATTTGGTCTTACTGAATTTGGATATGTTATGAATAAGTTATGACGTTTTTACCCAAAACACATGTTTTAGACTAGTTTCAGGACTAGCCACAAACCCTATATTCCACCGAGTGTAACTCCAAAAATACAACGACCCACAAGCTAAATTTTTTATTACAACTACTTGGATATGTTTCCTCAACAACCTCCCAATTTCACTTTTTGAGTCATTCTAGAAAAAGAGTTATTGCGAAAATGGTGAGATGACCTGTAAATAACATACCCTAGAAAACATCATCAAAAGAATTTATCCTCCCTTGAATTTCGACCTTGTTTACTTCACCTTCCCTATGAAATTAGGCTTGGATAACCTTTGGTTACCTCACTGACTTGTAGATATTCAATATTCTCAAGTGTAATTAAAATGAGAGACCCTTGCCTCTTATTTATACTTTTATGTAGCTTGCCTCTTATTTATACTTTTATGTAGCTTCCTCAAGGGGTTGCCTTCTAACCATCTTAAGTGACTCTCCTTATTTTAGGGCTAACCCACTTCTAACCACTTGTCCACTTAGTAATTTCTCCATTAACTTTATTATTTAAACAATTTCTTTTTTATTCACTTTGACTTATAGTACACTCATCACTTCACTTCTTCCTCAAGGGTTTACCTTCTAACCATCTTAAACCACTTTCCTTATTTTAGGACGAACCCACTTCTAACCACTTGTCCACTTAGTAATTTATCCATTAAATTTATTATTTAAATAATTTATTTTGTATCCAATTTGACGTATGGACCACTCATCACTTCACTTTATTATTTAAATAATTTCTTCTTTGCAACCACTTTGACTACTTTGACCTTTTGGGGCTTCTAGATGACTCATGAGCGTTCGCCAACTTCAGTTGGCCATATCTCTCTAACCATGAGGAGTTATGTGACGTTCTACATACCACCGGAAATGGCATGACATGTACTATCCATATAGAATAGTCTTACCTTCAAATATATTAAAACACATACCATTATACATCAAACAAACTTGGGTCCATTACCCAAACCTTTGTGCTACCAGAATTCATTACCAGACTATATTCAAGGGTTGAAATCAATGACAACCAACCCAATTAATCAACAATATACTCCTTTAGCATTGATGGCAAAACTATGATGAAATACTGAAGTCATGTCATGTAATACTGAAGTCATATCACTCATGGTCCCCTTTTGACCATTTCTCCCTCTAGACCCATGGCTCTATGCTCTGCATATGATAAATCTCTCCCCTTTTGTCATCAATTGAAAAGGTATATTTCCATCCAATGCTTCTCCCCCTAACTGAACTATCCTTGGGCATACTCCCCCTAACTGAACTCTTCTTGAAACTGATCTCCCAACCTGAACTTCCCTCTTTATGGTGCTTCGTCGTGTAAATCTAAGACATATAAGATACACATTCAAAATAATTCATTTTGGAGTAGAAATTACTCTGAGACTCTGGAAAATATACTCAACGTATTATCTTGGAAGCGGTTTTGTAAAGATGTCTGCCACTTTTTCTTTTGTTCCCACATATTCAACTCTGATGTTCTTCTCTGCAACCTATTCCCATAGAAAGTGATACTTAATTGGAATGTGCTTCATCTTGGAGTGCATCACCGGGTTCTTTGAGATACTGATGGTGCTTGTATTATCACAATAGATTGGAATGGGCTCATCATACTCAACCTGTATATCTGTTAGATTTTGTTTCATCCATAGAACCCGTGTACAACATGCTACTACTGCAATATACTCTATCTCGGCTATAGATAAGGATATTGATGGTTGTTTCTTTCTTAACCATGATACTAAACACTCACCCAAGTAGAACGCTGCTACACTAGTGCTTCGTTGGTCATTAATGCAACCTACCCAATCTATATCTATGTGAAAAATATGTGATAGATCCTTTCCTTTTGGATACCATAATCCAAACTCTTATGTTCCTTTGATATATTTTAAAATCCTCTTTACTTCTAATGCATGTGATTCCTTTGGTGTTGCTTGAAATCATTCCACCTATCCAACTGCATGCATTACATCCATTTTGAATGTTGTCATATATAGTAAGCTACCAATCATTGACTTGTATTTCCTCTAGTTTGTAGACTTTGAATCATCATATTTTCTCAACTTGTAACTGGTTTGCATAGGAGTGGTAACTAGTTTGAAATCTTCGATTCCAAACCTCTTTAGAATTTATTTGATATACTTAGTTTGAGAAATAAAAATTTCTTGGTTTCTTTGACATATCTAAAGACCCAGAAAGAAGGATAGTTCTCCGAGTAATTACATTTCAAGTTCATTCTGCATATCCTTTGCAAATTTCTGGCTTAACCTGTCATCATTGCTTCCAAAAATAATATCATCAACATAAACTTCAATTAATAAAATATTATCTTGAGTTACCTTAATTTATAGGTTGTTTTCTGCACTTCCTTTTCTGAACCTTGCTTGCTATAGATATTTATCCAGTCTAGAGTACCATTCTCTACGAGCCTATTTTAGACTATACAAGGCCTTCTTCAATTTGCACACATAATCTATGTTCTCTGACAACTGGAATTCTTCTAGTTGTTCAATGTAGATTTCTTCTTCAAGTTTCCCATTCATAAAAAATGATTTCACGTCTATCTGATACACTTTAATATTCTTGGAGCATGCATAAGCTAAAAGCAATCATATTGTTTCCATTCTAGAAACTGGGGAAAATGTCTCTTCAATGTCGATTCCTTCAACTTGTGCGTATCATTTACATACCAATATAGCTTTGTTCCTTGTAACATGTTCATCTTCATTCAATTTATTTCTGAATACGCACTTTGTGTCAATCACATTCTTATTATTTGGTCTTGGAACCAATTCCCAAGTATCATTCTTTTCTATTTGATCCAATTCTTCATCCATGGCCTTATTCCAAAATTCATCATTTCCAGCCTCTTCAAAATTGTTTGGTTCAATCATAGATGAGAGTGCTAGGTGCATTTGTTCTAGCAAACAAAATATTATTCTAGTCTCAACTCCTACATCTTTGTTTCCGATAATTTGATTTGAAATATTATTCTTTTGTACTCGTTTTCTAGGTGTCTTTGGAGGCACTGGTTGAACTTGCTCTTCTACTTCTATCTGATCTTCTTCATTTTCCCCTTCTAGTTCTTCTTCATAAATATGTTCCACTGATTGATTTTCTTCTTCCTTTGATTCTTGTCCACATGTTTCATCAATTGTTACATTGATGATTTCCACAACTTTGTTCAATCTCAGATTGTAACACTTATATGCTTTTCTTGTACTTGAGTAACCAACAAGTACTCATTTTTCCACACAAGAGTCAAAATTTCCCATTCTGCCATCTTCTCTTTTGATGTAGCATGTTCTTCCAAATACTCTGAAGTGATTCACATTTGTTGGTATTTATTTCCATAGCTCATAGGGAGGTTTTTCATTGTTATTTATGAGAATTACTCTGTTTTGAATGTGAACTGTTGTATGCATTGCAAGTGTTCAAAAAATATCTGCCAATTTGGAATCCATTAGCATTGTTCGAGCCATTTCATGTGTAATTAACATCCATAATGTTCCTTTGTCTCTGAACCACTCTCTGAACCTATATATGAATCCATACTCTCGTCCACTGTCATATGTCTGTCCAAACATGCTAAGTGTTATTAAAATCCATATCTGTCCATACTGTCCAAGACTCTACTGCACAGTTGTCCATAATGATGACCCATTTATCACTATACTATCATGAAGTCTTCACTAATACAACTGATTGTACTTTTTCTAACTGAGTGCTCTAGATCTGTCTTATCAAAGTCTGCAAGTTGCTTGAAGGATGGTTATTTGGTCTGTCACAACTATCACATAGACTCACCTTATCTAATATTCATTTTACACGGGAGTCTCTAAGCCGGATGGCTCAGAACAATTCCTGCTCTGATGTGTACTTATCATCATCTTCATTGGTAGATTCATCATCTCTCTGAGCTCTGACTTCTTTCTTTCTGTCTGTGGATTCATCTTTCACTACAATGCCTGAAATTACAATATCTTGAACTTGTTCCTTATTTACATGTCCTTCTTTTCTTTCAGTTACTTTCCAAACCTCTCTACATCTGACAACTTTCTTTTCTTTGTAGAATTTTCTTCATCTCGTTTTATTTCCAATCTTGTGATCTATGGGACCTGGTCTTTGTTCACCCGTTCTTCATATTTTCTTTTCCATAATTTCTTATATCTTATATCAATGTTCTCTTTCATGGAAGTATCGATCATTCTTCTACAATCACTAGCTATGTGTCCATAGTTATAACATTTGTAACATTCAATGTTACGTGGGGCCACATAGGCACTTCTTGCTTGAGCATTTATTTTATAATCGCTGCAAACTGCAACCTTATGTCCAAAATTAATACAATAAAAACAATGACCATAAAATAAATTTGCATACCCAGGAGTGAATGATGTTGTTTGTGGTGTAGTCCTTCTAAAATTCTTCCTTGACTGATCATGATTATGATTGAAGCTTCTTTGTGTCTTGAACATGGATGGTCTTCTTGAAAATGTATCTTCAATATTTTTCTTATATTTTGGTTGACCATGATTCCTTCCTTTGGGTACTTCTGCATAACTCTTTTTATTTTCTTATTTCGTTTTTTATAGCAACCTAGAGTGCTTCTCTTCATTCTCCATAACCAATGTGGATGTTTTTGTATCTTCAACATTCTTGTTGAGCTTGACAATTTTACTTCTCAATGTGACAACTTCTTCTTCAAACTTGTCAACCTCTTCTTCTTTCTTCGTTATCTGAGACTTCATGACTTCTTTTGTTCTTTTCGCTTCTTCAAGATGAATTTTCAATGTGATTATTTCTTCTTCAAGTCCTTTCTCTTCTTGAAAAAACTATGCCTCAAGCTGGTTTAGATCATTAATTCTTTCCTTAACATGATCTTTCAATATCTTCTCTCTCATTTATGCTTCTTCCTTTTGTGTTTCTATGTTGGCTTCCAAATATTGCTTTTGATATTCAAGATTTTCTTCGATCTTTGTGACTTATTCTAGCTGAGTTATTAAGTTTTCGATGACCTGTTGGGCTTCTTAAAAAATGTGATCACTTCCTTTTTGTTTCATGAATTCTTTCTTGAGTGACTTGTTTTCTTCTCTTAGTTCATGTAAATCACTAATCATTTTTTCTTCATAATTCTCTTCCTTTTCAATTAGTTTTTATGTCTCATTTCCTTCATGGCATTTTATTTGAAGATGTCCACGTTTTTCACAATTAAAGAAAAACAACATACCTCTGGTGATTATGTACTCTTCATCTTCTGAATCTGTTTGACATGGTGAACATAATTCTTCTTGATTTGTATCTGCATCTCCTTTGGCATTTTCTAAATCTGTCATGGGTGAAGAATATATGTCATGTAACTTGTCCCAAAGTTCTTTGGATGATGAAAATTTACCAACCTTTTCTCTTACTAGATTAGGTAATCCTTCCCATATGAAATCCATTGCTATTTTTTTATTCTTCTTCAATTCCTTCTTGGCTGCAGTCTTTTCCCTTTTTGAACTATCATATCCTGTAATGATTGATAACTAAAATTAATGCCCCTTTGCCTATAAAAATACTTCCGTTCTTCTGCTCCACATCTCATACTTTAAACCATTCTTACCATTAAACCATGGTACTCCATTCTCAAAATAATGCATGATCTCCTTCAAGTGGTTAAACTATTTCCTAAAGGAACCTACTCTGATACAAATTGTTAGATTACTAAGAGGGGGGGTGAATCACTAATAGAGAACTATAATAATTTTTCACCATAAAATTCAAGTGTTATATCAATGTAGCATTATAATCCAATAATTGCAAAGTAAATAAACAATGAACAAATGAGAAATCATACACATACATAGTACACCAGTGTTTTTACGTGGAAACCCAAAGTGGGAGAAAACCACGAAATTATTTTTCTTATATGTATTTAAGGATTACATTCACTGGAAGCACCAACTTCCTTTGTTTTCCAGCTACAACTAGAAGGAGGTTCCAACCCCGTAGTTTCTCTGGCTACAACCCGAGGGAAGCTCCAACTCCCCAATTCTCTGGCTACAACCAGAAGGAGGCTCCAACCCCCTAGTTTCTCAGGATACAACTTAAAGAAATATACAAATCCTCAATTATATGGCTACAAACAGAACGAGGCTCCAAACCCCTATGTTCTCTAAATACAATCGGAAGGTGGCTACAACCACCTGTCCTTGCCCCGTCCAACCACCCTGAAATAAAAGTAGAATGATGGAACCACTAGGACACTATCACTGTGAGATATACTACTATAAACCTGTACCAATCAACCTGTAATCAACCTGTACCATAAAAAAGTGCATCAACCATGCACCAACATATACCAAACAACTTGTGATCAACTTGTACCATACAAAAGTGCATCAACCATGCACCAACCTGTACCAAACAACCTGTAATCAACTTGTACCATAAACAAGTGCATCAACCATGCACCAACCTATACCTCAACACGTAATCAATCTGTACCATAAAATCGTGCATCAACCATGCACCAACCTATACCTCAACTTGTAACATCAATGAGTGCATCAACCATGTACCAAATATGTTCTAATAATGCATCAAATACACATAAACTATGACTCATTAGGATGTACCAACATCATCAACTATACACCTCATATATGTGCCAACTCATCAACTACTTGTCTCAACCATGTACCCAACATGTACCTCAGCCATATACCAAATACATATACCAATATAACCATCAAAATTTATTTAACAATTCATCACTCTATCCATAAACCCAATACCATAAACCATCACATCAAACCATGTGCCACAACCTCCTTGTTATACAACCTCTATCTGTAACATACCTCATCAATTTCATCATCCAAATCTGATTTGTAATTCTGTAATAGACCTAGTGTATATGATCACATACCTGCAAACATTTATCAACAAGAGACTAGCATTTTCATCAAATTTTACTTTAGTCTCACATGACTAGTTTTGGATTAGTCAACAACCCTAACTTGCAATAATCATAACTATGTACTTGTAATGAATAAAGATATTAAAATGGTATGCAATGTTATTCAGTATCGTTTCTGCAATTCCTCCTTATTTCACTACTTGGAACCTCTCAAAAAAGGGGTTATAACAAACATTTCATACCTTGTTGAATTATGGCTTATTCTAGAGATCAAAACTGTAGATAATTCCCCGCACGAAATATTTGTTGTATAGATATGAAAATGGTTCACAACATACTACATACTTTAATATACCAAATAAATTTTGTATTAATGAATTTGGATCTGTTATGAAGAAGTTATGACATTTTTACCCTCAACACCTGTTTTAGACTAGTTTCAGGACTAGCCACAAAGCCTATTTTCCACAGAGTGTAACTCCAAAAATAAAGAACCCACAAGCTTAAATGTTTATCACAACTACTTGGATATGTTTCCTCAATGACCTCCCAATTTAACAGTCTGAATCATTATAGAAAAAAATTTATTGCGAAAACGGTGAGAAGACCTATAAATAACATACCTTAGAAAGCATCATCAAAATAATTTATCCTCCCTTGAATTTCGACCTTCTTTACTTCACCTTCCCTAAGAAATTTGGCTTAGATATCCTTTGGTTACCTCAGTCACTTGTATATATTCAATATTATCAAGTTTAATTAAAATGAGAGACCCTTGCCTCTTATTTATTATTTTATGTAGCTTCCTCAAGGGACTACCTTCTAACCATCTTAAGCCACTTTCCTTATTTTAGGGGTAACCCACTTCTAACCAATTGTACACTTAGTAATTTCTCCATTAACTTTATTATTTAAATAATTTCTTTTGTATCGAATTTGACTTATAATATACTCATCACTTTACTTCTTCCTCAAGGGGTTACCTTCTAACCATCTTAGACCACTTTCCTTATTTTAGGGCTAACCCACTTCTAACCACTTGTCCTCCTAATAATTTATCCATTAACTTTATCATTTAAATAATTTATTTTGTATCCAATTTGACTTATAGTACACTCATCACTTCACTTTATTATTTAAATTATTTCTTCTTTGTAACCACTTTAACTACTTTGACCTTTTGGGGCTTCTAGATGACTCATGAGGGTTCTCCAACTTCACATGGGCATAACTCTCTAGCCGTGAGGAGTTATGTGATGTTCCATGTACCACCGGAAATGGCATGACATGTACGATCCATCTAGAATAGTCTTACCTTCAAATATATTAAAAATCATACCATTATACATCAAACAAACTTGGGTCCATTACCCAAACCTTTGTGCTATCGGAATTCACTACCGTACTTTATTCAAGGGCGGACATCAATGAGAACCAACCCAATTAATCAACAAAACTTTCTTAGGAGCGTGCACATGCTCTAGGAACACACACACATTCTTAATAATGCGCACACGCTCTTATAATTAATTCCTCTGTTGCTGCCTCTCTCTCTCTCTCTCTCCTACATCTACCCCCCTCTCTATCTCGTTCTCACTCTCCCTCTCTACCCCCATGTCTATCTCCCTTTCTCTCCCTCACACTCCTATACATGGTAAGACATAGACATGGAAAGAATCAGACATCACAAGGCATGGAAATACCTAGACCTATACCTTTCCTTGACATGCCTCTGACTCTCACACCCACTCCCTATCTACTCCCCCTCCCCCTTCCACTCTCTCTCTCTCTCTACCCCTTTTACCCTCCCTCCCCTCTCTCTTCCACCTCTCTGACACCATTTCTCTCTCTCCTCATTTTTAGTCTTAGTCTAACTCTCTCTGCACCTCTTTCTCTCTCTATTCCCTCTCTTTATCTCCCTATGTATTCCCCTCTCTCTACCCGCCCTCTCTATATCCCTCTCCCTTCCTCTCACACACTCTCTCTACCCTTCATCTTTTTCTTACTCTCTCCTCTCACACACTCTCACACACACACACTCTCTCCCCTCCTCCCTCTATCTCTCCCTCTCCCTCCCACTATATCTCCTCTATCTCTCCTACATCTACCCCTGTCTCCTAAATTTACCTCTCTCTCTCTCTACCCCCTTATCTATCTTCCTCTCTCTTCCTATCACACTCTCACACACTCTCTCTACTACCGTTCTATGCATTTCTATCTCTCCCTTCCACACTCTCGCACACACACTTTCTATACCCCCTCTATGTCTTCCTCTCTCTCCCTCCAACACTCTAACACACTCACTCTCTACCTCCCCTCTTTTTCTTCTTCTCTCTCTCTCCCACACTCTTGCACACACACTTTATATCCCCCCTCTATATCTTCCACTCTCTCCCTCCCACACTCTAACAAAGTCACTCTCTACCTCCCCTCTTTGTTTACCTCTCTCTCCCTCGCACACTCTCGCACACACACTTTCTATCATCCTCTCTCTCCATCCCACACTCTAACACACTCACTCTCTACCTTCCCTCTTTTTCTACCTATCTCTCTCCCTCCCACACTCTACGGAACTCACTCTCTACCTCCCCTCTTTTTCTTCCTCCCTCTCCTTCCCACACTCTTGCATAAACACTTTCTATCCCCCCTCTATGTTTTCCTCTCTCTAACTCCTCTCTTTGTCTTCTTGTCTATCCCTCCCACACTCTCGTACAATAGAAAGAGTGGTACATTGCAAGTGAAGGCATGGTAAGGCAAGAAATTCCCTTGATTAAGACCTGGAAAGTCATGTCAAGACCTAGACCTAGACCTATAATTAGACCATGAACTAGACCTAGACCTTGCCTCACCATGCCTCACACTCTCACATTGAATCCATCTCTATATCCCCTCTCTTCAACTCTCTCCCTCTCTCCCTCCATATATTTCTCTCCCTCCTCCCTCCCTCACCT
>JZKD02S1653207.1:145715-160840 GCA_000966675.3 Picea glauca
TATCTCTCTCCATCTCACTCTCAACCTCTATTATTGTACCAATTAGAAATTTGAATTTTTGCACGTTACTTTCACAAGTCACTAACCAACACCACTAATTTGAAATAATTTACAAAGGCATAGGCTATTTGTTCTAGGAAATGGAGCCCAATGGGATGTCTCCGACACTGAGACCCCATCTTCTAGAATTAATGACCTACACCATAAAAAAATATCTCTGTTTTATACTACCCCATTCTTCCCGAACCCACAATGCCTCGTTCCACCCCTCCATAGCGCCCCGTTCCGCTTCTCGGCGACGTCCCCTCAAGAATTCAATGCAAGGTGGCGGATGGGTGTTTGCTGCAAACTTCTTCCTCTCCACTCCTCCCCTGTTTCAAATCAGGATTGGATTTCTCCCGCTCCACAAAAACTGAACCTGATCGATGCTAAACTTGCTCCTGAAATAGATTTCTCTAGAACCGTTGCTCTTGCTCTAGAGAGGTGTTTACTCATGGATTCCTCGTCATCTGTTCTAGATAAACTAACTACTCCTCATTCCTACGAGACTTTAGTGTTATCTTAATGACACAGATTATGATGTTTGTACAATTGAAGGCATGAGAGATGGAATATGATATCATGATATGAAAATTTAATATGGTGGACACACTCTTTATGCATGCAATACCTATTGCCTTATATGTATTAATTTTCCATGAAATCCCACTTGGAAAGAAAGTCGTTATTCAACCCTTTAGTCCAAATTTATTGCACACTTTGGACCGCTAGACTCTTTTGGGATCCTCAATGGAATGTGTGGTAGTTGTCGTAGGATCCAATTTACATCCCTTGGCTTGTTATTACCAACTTTTGATTATATTTTATCATTTTCATCATGAAGAGTTTCCTTCAATACATGATTTGCAGCATGAATATTTTTTAGTGGAAACACATTTATACTCAAAATCGTATGTATATCATTCACAATGAACCTATACCACATATGAAATATAGTGCTCTGTATGAAATCTGGAAATGCATTGTACAGTGTAAACCATAATCCTAGAGCTTGATTGTAAATTACCCAGGAAGGGTTGACTAATGTGTTACATGCCTAAGTGAAATGTAAATTGATCAAATCATTGTAAAGTGTAAAAGGATATAAAAACCTATCCATACGTTCATTTATAATTAGCTTGGTTTTGATTTTGTGAGGCCCCAGAGGGAGAACCTCGTTGACAATTATATTATCAGAGGTTTGTGGCCACTCTCTTCTATCACTATGTATTTAACTAATTAATCTTTTTTAAACTATAATTATAATCCGATCCTATGTATTGTTTCTAAGGGTGAATGTGTTCATCATGATGATGATGTACTTCTAGTTTATCTTCTGGATGGCTATTTGGATACCCTAACCACAATGATGTAACAAATTTGATAGGAATTTCCTAGAAAACACATATTAAGGTTACAACAGTCAGATTGGATGATGAAGGATGAGAGATGATTATGGATTTCCAATCAAATACTGTACACATTATCAAGATAACCCAACATAGCAATCTAAAAATCCAATGTCCACAGTGTAAAATGTAAACCTAGAGATTGATTGTAAGTTACCCGGGATGGGTTGACTAATGTGTTACATGCCTACGTGAAGTGTGAATTCAACAAATCATTGTAAAGTGTAAAAGGATATAAACACCCATCAATCCCTTCATTTATAATTACCTTGGTTTTGAATTGGTGAGTCTCTAAAGGGAGAACCCTGTCAACTAGTATATTATCAGTGGTTTGTGCTCACTATCTTTTGTCACTATTGTATTCAACTGAGTAATATTTTTTAAATGATAATTATAATATGATCTTATGTATTGTTTTTATTCATGAATGTTGTCATCATTGTTGACCATTTTTTCATTTAGGAAAAGGATCATCACTGAGGGGAATCTTTGGGGGAATCAAGGAGCACCCTCCTTTGTTTTTATAGAGGTGGTACTCATCCTTATATTATTTTATCAACTTTACTGAATTTAAAAGGGAGAGTGCTACACAAATAAACTCCACACAATCTTTAACACCAAGAAAGGCTCTTGATATAACCCAAATATTTCTTTTAAGCACAATTATTTCTGTGAGAGGACCAGTCAGTTCCAAACTCATAAAATGAAAGAAAATGAATGATTATGATTGTAAGATTTATTTGCTCATCCCAACATAAACATGTTTCCATGATTCAAAGAAAGTAAAAGATGCACCCAATATGATATTGAAGAAGAAAGAAAACAGAGGTTACACAAGTCTATTAGAAAGGTTTGGAAGATTCTGCCTTTCATATCATGTGAGATGTAAAAGAAAACATGCTAAAGGTTTCTTCTTTTCTAGATACAAATCTTGAAATCATAAAAAATATTCATTCCCTGATAGCTTCCTGAGGAGCTTCCTTTAAAACAATAATGGCAGGATCCCAAATGAAATCATTCAAAAATCAGAAACAATGTTCGTCATGAGGCATTACCAAATTTCATTGATTTGAATAAACGATGGAAATAAAATCAATTTACTTCAAAGGCATGGATGAGGATTGTGCAGAACAAAAATATAGAAACATGGAGGAAGGAAAAGGAGATGAGTTAGAAGTCAGTATTCATGGTATGAATCATGAGACTATGAAGGCTGGATGAACTTAAGACTCCGAAAGGGAAAAATAATGGAAAATTCTTGGAAGTCCATACTTACAAAAATGGAGGCATGATGTTGGAATCTGAACACTCTCCTGTTGAAAAACGTTGTTTAAAACTCCTTTCAAATTATGTCACAAATGCTCAATAAAACCTAAGCACCTCAACTGCTTTGTAATTAGGTCACTCTGGAGATTGCCTCCATATCTTGGTTTACCCATACTTTGATGTAATGAGGAATAAGGCCCACAACAATTTCTTCTTTTACTCTTAGTGAAAACATTTCACTTCAATGCCACTCAAGTCGACACATTGTTCCCTAGCAATAGAATTGTGCTCCACACTTTTGATGACAAATTTGATGAGAAATTTTCATATTTAAACTTTCAATAAACTCGTAATTCCATCAAATTCCATGCCCAGGGAAACCTTAAGCGTGTTCAAATTTGCCAAAAATTATTCCTTGATAGAGATTTTATCATCCTATATAAGGGAAGGGCCCTCTAAACATTTTATGGAGTCAATTTCTTTAAAGAAAACTTGGATTCTCCTCTGCTCCAATATTTTGCATGTTGCAATCAGTTGTTTTAATATGTCGATCCCGCCATCCCATCCCCCTTTAGTTTCTTATGATATCATGTCAGTGAGTTTTTTTATAATGTATCTACAAAGCTTTCATTAAAACTCATATCCTTTTAGAGCTCAGCTTCGAGGGGGATTCTTTCTAGGAAATAATCTTCCCAACAAGCACAAAATCTTTGATAATATATCATGTTGTGTTTGCAAGCATTCCATGCCCAAGCTCAGAGAAGAATAAGTGATGTTTCTAGCTATGAATGTTCTGATTGTCACACATTAGTTTTAAATAGAGAACATGGACCTCACCACTTAACTATGGAATCCATCATTCTGTTGTTTGGAATTAGGAAATTGATGATAGCTAGAGCCAGAAATTTGGATAACGAGAACACCCAACTCACTAATGGTTAGTCCTCCTTGATTCCCATCACATGTGGGTGTAGGGGAAATTTCTTCCAAGCAAGTGTTGACCACCAAATCAACAGAGATGATATTGTTTCTTCAGTTCATAGAAGGAAGTTGAAAATCCTGAGAAATTATCAGGCTCTGCAAGAAGCCAATCCAGAGCTTGATGTGGTCGTTCCCAGAAAATGCAGGTGCCCAACAAAGGCAAAAATGAAAAATGGTATCACTATGGTGATTACTTATATTGTGCATGAAGGTGACACAATGGATAATGTAAGTAGGATGTTTAGTGTTGATTCTGATGTCTTGGTCTCTAAGAATGAAGGAGAGGGTATTAATGTTAGCTCTTTGATTTTCATTGTTTTTTCTTGGAAATGATTGCGGCCTCAACCTCTTAGTCATGTTTTTCCCTCTGCTGGTCATGCGGGAAAATTAGATAATGTGTTCTTATTAGGTCTATCCATGGATTTTGTTGGGATGTTGGTTTTTGGATTAAGCCTTGAGATTAGACAAAATTATGAAAGATAACCCAAAGGTAAAAAAAAATCACCATGCATAGAGTTGTTGAAGACAGAGAAGGAAAACTGAGGGAATTGATTGACCCAGATTGACATCTGTGGTTAAAAACTAAAATGGGAATATTAAAAAACACTTTGGATTCAAACACACATGATTATGAAATGAGAACATAACTTAAGATACACTTCTTACAAAAATGTAAATATCAATTACGAATATGAAAAAGTTGTAGCACAACATAGGTGAGGATACCAATACACAAGTATTTACAAAACAATGTCCTATGCTTTCTTCCCACTTACTGAACATGCATTTTTAGCCTTTTGACCCCGCACCTCCAATCTCACCTGCAATGAAGCCACAAAAAATTTCACCCCCAATCTCACAAGGCACTTTACATAACAATAACCGACAATACACAGATAATCTTGGGGATTGAATGGATACAAATACCACACTATTACTATTACTTGCAAAGTGAATGGATATGAATACCACACTATTACTTTCTCTATCACTCATGCCAAAATAGAGAACTTTTCAATTAATGCTATCTTCTAGCCCTAAAAAAGGGAATGAAGAGGGGGTTGTTTAGGAACCAAAAAGAATATAACTGCTCTGTATCAAGTATTGTGGAAACTCAAGCATCCTTCATAAAAATCCCACAATAGAAGACAAAATGGTAATTTTACCTTGAAATAACATAAAGTCCGCATGGTTGGATAAGATATACGTTATTCCTCAATAAAATAGTCTGACAATAAAGATTCAAGATCCCACCAAAAGGAAAATAGATGAAACAATGATCCTAATAAGTTGAAGGATTATTTTCATTTATTTTGAGTATTGTAGCTTATTCAATGTTATGAATTTATTTCTAAATTCCTTTTTTTTTTATTAAAATTTGTTGTTTTCTTTTCTTCAACTCATTTGAATTATAAAGAATGTTGCATAAGTGGGCATTATCCATTGAATTTTCTTGTTACCCAAACCCTGGTCAAGCAGTGATTTTATATGTCCTTCACAATAAAGCACTAAATCATGTCCTACAAAGTCAGAGAGAAGTTTATGGGAGGACTACCAATAATGAAGCATACTTTATTTCCCTTGTTGAAGGGATGAAAACAACGAAAACACATGGTGCCAATGATATTGTTGTCTTCACCAACTCAGAATGAATATGCAATCAAATGAAAGGAATTTATCAAGTTCAAAAAGAAAATCTAAAACTTCTTCATAGAGAAAGAATAATTGTTGCTGCTCAGTTCAACTCTTTTACAATAAATTACCATGTAGATATAAAGAGGATGTCTAGTGATCTAGTATCTCGAGAAGTTTCAACTATAGGTGGGGGTGTAAAAAATGACTTGGTATTGACATCTACTCCAAAAAACATCATTCATGGACATCGATATAGATCCCTAATGTGTTGATTTTTTCTTGTTATGATAAATTACATGAGGAGGGGTCTTAGGGTTTGCTTGAATCTTCATGGCCATCTTATTTAGATATCTTAATAAGTAATAAGGTAGGTTCATTCTTTTAATTCTTTCCATATGAAGAAGGAATCAGAGATGGAATAAAAACATAGTAGAATAACGTCCTTCACATGTGATGAATCTCTTGAGCATAAGGAAGGTCTCCATCCATTCATCGATAATACAATCCCTAGGGATACCCTTGGTGCAATTGGGATCTCGATGTTCAGGTTTCAAAAACTGATTTACATACCGTCTTGTAATTAATTTATTTTTAAACCACTTTTTTCCACTAGTAGGGAGGTTACACGCTACTGCTATGGATTCGTCTATAACCTGCATAACCAGGTTTACAATTTGGGCTCATTGTCCATTAAAAAATTCAGCAAACTCTCTGGTTGCACTATAGGGGTGACCATCAAATTGGGTACAGAACAAATACCACCCTTCCTGATAAAAAATCTATCTATTGTCATCATAAGCTTCTATAATCTCGGGCCCTTTTGGCTCTTATTTGTTCACGTGTCCACCTTTACCGATCTTGACTGTCACGACCAGAAAGATGGACTCTTTGCTTAAAAAAAGGGATATTTATGCTATGAAATGAGAAATATAGGGGATTTTCTAGCTATGTGGATGAAAATTAAAATTTACCAGCTACAGTAGTAGCGAATAATGCGCCAGATTTTAAAAGAACTGATTTGAGAAAACCTCATTCGCGTGACATCTTGGACTACAGATATGTATAGGTAAAAATACCCCACCTTCGCATGTTGTGACTGTCTATTGGGTACTTTTTAACTATTTTGAATCTTCATTTAGTCTTGTAGGAAAATACATGACTTCAAATTCTCTCAATGGTGCTTGAAGTGATCACAATTAGGGACATGTGGAAGTTCATGTAATGCTCAACATTATTTTTCCTTTTGCATTCTTGGATGGATTTGCATTGAATCAACAACTTACTAACTTGGGTAATCATGAAGCATAGATCATGATATGACATATAGCTCAAATTAAAAAATTTAAAGCTAATGATGTCATCAAACAATCATACAAACATGTGTATAATTAATCCTATCCCCTTTTATAAAACTAAGTATCCCTCATTTCTCTCAGCATAATACTAATGTGATCCCCTAATAATATTTTTAACCCTTAATCAAAATAATGATTAGGATTTATAGCTTATACAAAAAAATTGTAATGAAGAAAGTAAGGGGTGAGAGATAAAACTTTGTAGAACATAAGAGGTGATAACAACTGTAACTGCAAAATTATTTAAGTTTTTTTCCATCAACAAAAGCTGACTACCCAGGGATTTATTGGTTGTCAACATTAATCATGATGCAAGGAGTAATCGGATTGGTGGGTGAAGAATTATCCTCAGGAAATTCATATAAAGAACATGCAAAGGTCATTTGCAACTCTTGAAAATTCAAAATATCAAAAAGTTCCAAACAACATAGTTTAAATTCCAAGCCTTCTAGGACTTTTGTTGCACAAATAGTCCTCTTGTTCTGAAAGTAAGTTTAATGGGATTTCTAAAGCAAAAAATTCAATAAGGCTTGAAATTTCAAAAGAGTTAGCTTGGTCAAATCTATGATCTATTCTCTCTTTAGTTACAAGGAAACAAATTAAATTAATGGAAGGATGAATTAATAACAATAGCTACATATGATAAATTATGAGCCACATTCAATGAAGAAACACAAACTAGGCATATAAAAGGACAATTTCTTGAAAGCTCAATTTTACTTGTTTTTTGTGGGAGGTTTATAACCAAGGAAAGATAAATACAACATTCTCATAAGTATTCAAGTTAGAATGTAATAAGTGAACATTCTTGTATATGAACTGAAAGTAGAAACAATGCCAAAAATAATTACACTGCTGAACCAACCTGTAGAACCTCTATGTAGATTCTCTTACTCTTACGATCCAATCAAAACATCAATAAAAATGAAACTTGCATTGAACCGAGTCATCATTATATTTCATTATCAATCTAATTAGAGAAATGATGCAATAGTAATTCAAAATCCTCATTTTGTTACACATTTCCAAAATATTATCAACTGCAATGTTTATTCACCTTTCAATGAGTAATATACATATTTATATTAACAAGTTTGATGTAAAAGGGAATAAACTAGTATTTTTTGAAACAACCACTTGAATAATGATCAAAATATATGAAGAAGAGGAAAACACATTTCTAATCATCCTTTGATGAGAAAGGTGTACATCTTCTTCCTTGTTTATGCTCTACATATCTTCATTATGTTTCCATTGTTAACAAAAATTTTATTTTTCATACACTGAGATTGGCCTATGCTTAGTCTATGATAGCATTGATTAAATTTGGATTATCTATTTTCTACAAAATTAAGCATGCAACATCTACTCATGGAGCTTGCAATAATTTTTAACTAGGCAAGACTTCAAAGATTCAGAACCTAACAACATGTGAGAAGAAAAGATTTACAGTACAAAGCATCATTCGAGCACCAACTTGTGTAGAAGAAAATAGAAAAAATTCATCCAAACACCAGCAACCATATCAATCTAAACACTAAATACAACATTGATAGACTCTTAAGTGGTATAAGTTTTGTTGAATTGATCCTGAGAATATTTCCTTTATCACAAACACCTACCTTGCACATGGTTTGAATGTAACTTTAAGTTAAATCTATAGTTTGAAAGTCATTGATATAAATTTGTATTACAACTCGATTCCCCTAACTCAAGTTACAATTCTTCTCACCTAAGGAAAAACAAAGTTTGGACCACAATTTAAAAATCACAGACTAACTAAAACTCAGTTCAAATTCCTATGTGTCTCCATCATCAGTAAGAGTTTGATGCTGGAAAAACCAAAAAATTTACTAGCTAAGTGCCATATTGAGAATAAGTATTGATCATACCTTGAAAATTTTAGACCAAATAATCCCTAGTATGCACATCAAAAGGTTTTTTTGCAAAATGAGATTGAGACTGATGATGATGAAAAATACTCTCATAGTTTTACTATCAATTGAGTGTGGGCCTTAGTAAGATCAAATGGTGTTGTTACCAAAGGTACTATAGGACAAGGCAGATCAATTGATTAGGTAGTTCCCAAACTAAAGGCATCGGTTCAACATACAAGGGAGATAAAACATGAGGGATTATCAAATATTCTTGTTATTATCAACTTGAAGGATGATATGATATTCTTGTTATTCAGAACACTTACTCATTCTTGAAGAAGGGTAAGTTATCTTTCAGCTGTGAGAGTTTATAACCAAGTGCACTATGTTGTTGTTCATTTATTGAGAATTTCATTATGTTACCCTTCATTTATTGATAATTGCATTATGTGGTTTTCGATAAATGATCAAATAAATAATAAAATATAGTATATAACATCAACATGGTTGTTTCTGTGCTTTTGTAAATGTAGATGATTGAATGTTCTTACTGAATCAACGTACAATAATTTAACTGGTTTACTTATAAAATAAGGACCTTCAAATTTTCAGAAAGATATATTTTCAAAAAAACATTGGCATTACCATGAATAAGGATGGAAACAAAGCTCATTCCATGGCAGTCCATAAAATTAAGTTTTGATAATCATGATATTAAACATATACAAATGTATAAAGTAAAACATAAACAACCATAACTCTCATAACTATTTTTCTACTGTGATTTTCATTACAACCTGCATACAAAGTCATATCATATGACTCTAACGGAGAAAATCTGCTCGTTTACCCCCCCAAACAAACAATACATGGTATCAACAAAGAACTATGTTGTATAATACATTTATATTACAAATTTGTTACAAAAAATAGTGAATACATTTCTATTTGGACTTTTCATAGAGCTCCATCCATAGGTGATTTTAGGGGTGAAATTTCACCGATGGGAGAAATTAAGAGGTTTGGAATTTTGGTTGGGCGAGTTGTTTACATGAAGAGGTTTTTTGGGTTTACCTATATATAGCCCCAAATTTGTTTTCATATATATAACCCTTAGCCCACATATATTTTTTAGGGAAGAGCATGGAAATGCATTTTCACCCCTTAATATTCGAACCAGATCCTCCCATTCGCCTCATTTTTCTGGCAATGACAATGATTCAAATGTTTTTCGCCCCCATTTTTTGGTAATAGAAACGATTCAAAAGTTTTTTGCCCCCATTTTCTGGTAATGGAAATTATTCAAAGGTATTTGTCCCTAGTTTTATTGTACTGGAAACGACTCAAAGCATCATTCCTAAATAAGTTCTGATAAAAAAAGAAATAAGAAACGTAATGAAATAACATGAAGGGGTTTTCTTGTGATTGGCTGAAGAATACCAACCTCTTCTTCTAGTATCTCCCAGGTCCCTTCTTCCACGGTCAGAACTTGTTTAGACAAGGCATTTGATTCCATATTATTCTCCCTGTAGATATGATGTTAGGATATTTAGACACTTAGGAGTTAGTTAAGATCTACTTGGTCTATTGTGTCGTTAGGTAAACATGTGTTTTCTAGTGTGTTTCTTTAGTATGCATTAGTATTCATTTGTAGTTAGGAAATCTGACGGTCACGATATGTTCTCGACATAGAGTGATCCGACGCTTCATACTCTCCTCGATCTTAATGACCATTGATCTATGACTTAACACTCGATTGGTCCATGATGTCTATTTAAAGAGCATGGAGGGTCATTTGCCAATGATAGATTGTGAGAAAATCTCTTGTAAAATCTCTCTGTAATCTTTTTCTTTGCATTAATAAATTGTTCCAAGTGGTCATGTTGGTTGGGGCCGTGGATGTTTCCCCGTAGGGATTTTACCATGTGAAAACATCGGTGTGTTGATCTTTGATCTGGTTATGTGAGTGGTTACTAAAGGTGCTCATCCTCTGTTGGAATACCTGTGTTTTCGAACATGGTATCAGATCCTGTTTGAAGACCCGCTCCTATTGTAGATTGAGATCGTGAAGCCGACTTACCTCATCTCCATTTTTTGTCATCTCCATACATTTTTGGGCTGAGAGGATTGTTCCATTGCATCTAGAGTACTCGTTTCATTCAAGAACACTTTTTTTTTTACTCAAAAAGGTTTATTTTTTCCCAAGATACGGCCATTACAGTCAGATCCAGAGGTATAAAGTTTGAATACGTATTTTTTTTTTTTTTACAGAGAAGTATTTTGGTTTTATTTTGGTTTTGTATTTTGTTATTTCCGGGTTTCTACTCTTTTAGATTTATGTATTCTCTTTTCCCCGTGTTTTGTGCGATCTTGGCAAATCAGAAACAGATAGGAAAAGGTGCATCTTTTGGGTAAGCTAACCGAGATCTAACCCTTGTTGTCATCGAGAAGAGAAATATTTTTCTTGTGTGAAAAGTGATTTTTTTTAGCACACTCTCCTAGGCTGTCTTCAACAACAACAATCCTCCTTTTTAGCATTACAATATGTTTTTCTATACCATTTGGTTAAAAGTTGCCTTATTAAGTAAGAGGTCTTCAGTTCAAGTCTCTCTTTTGTTACTTTTTTTGAAAAAGTTCACGCTAAAATTGTGAAGTCTATTTCACTTCAAGTATAAAAATGAATCACTATAAGTAGCTTTAATATTTTATTTTAGAGTTATTTATTTTGCATGCAACTTTTTTTTGTAAAAGTGAGCCCCACTTCTCTTTATAAAAGTGGGTCACTTCATAAAGCAACTTACACTACCACGTGGTCCTTTGGTTACTGTTTATGCCTTTTTTTTTTAAAAGGCCATAACTCTCACATCCGAAGTCCGTTTTCAGTGCCTTTTTTTTAAAACCGCATAAAATTTCAAGATATTTCCATTCTGATCATCATTTTTGGTTTTTAAATATGTATTATCTTCATATTTAATATGGATTCTACAAGTAATCTCTTACTTACCAGCACCAACTACTTCCAATGGAAATCCCATATGGAGGATTTATTAAGAAGTAAAGGCTTATACCAGATTACCTTGGGAAAGGAAACAACACCCACTGATGCTGATAAGAAATCCAAATGGGATAATAGGAATGACGAAGCGTTGGATTAATCAGAATGTCCATCTCTCTTGGTTTAAGGTTCCACCTTCAATCAATTGATAAACCCAAAGAAGCTTGGGAAAATATTGAATCTATGTTTGGTAAACACAATATTATTCGAGTACAACATTTAGAAAATCAAGTACTAACTTTAAGTCCAAGTGATTTTTCTTGCATTGAAGAATATCTATCTAAGTTTAAAACACTCATAACTTTATGTGAAGAATGTAAGATAAAGATAGACGAAGATTGTTGCATCTATCTCATTCCTTTTAAGCTAGGTAGTGCATATTATGTGTTTGTATCTACCTTTTATGCCATGCAAGAGGCTCTAGGAGCAGCTTATCAAAAACCCAGTCTTGAGAAATTTTATGATGCTTTGATTAGAGAGCAAGATAAACTAGTACAACTTGGAGTGATCAGCACTACAGGTACCTCCAACAAAGCCTTAGTTGTCCATCAGAAAGATAAACCCAAGAATCCTAAGAAGCAACATCCTCGCCACAACAACAAACAATATAAGGGTCCCAAACACACTCAGACAACTTTTGCTCCTAATGGAGACAAAGGAGCAAACTATAAAAAAAAGAATACTAACATACATTGCAACTTTTGTGATAAATATGGTCATGATGAGTCCAAATGTTTAAAGAAGATGGCAGCTTTAGAAGCAGTGATGAAGAATCACAACATCAAAATTGATTCTACTTCTTGTTCTTGTTCTCATGGACATGCATTTTCTACTCCTGGTTTCTCCTTCAATACAAATTCTACTTCTACTTCTACTTATAATGAGTGGCTTATTGATTCTGGAGCATCTTATCATATGGCTAAGGATATAGCCATGTTTTCTAATCTAAATGAATGTAACACCAAGCAAATATTTGTTGGTGATGATAGATCTCTTAGTGTTGAAGGATTTCGAATAGTTCAAGTAGAAAATGGTCATTTCAATGATGTATTATGTGTTCCAAGTCTTTCTTGTAACCTTCTATCAGTATATCAAATCACTCATTCAAGTGAAGGTAAAATTGTAGAGTTTTCACCTCACCAAGTTGTAATCAAGGATCTAAAATATCCTAAGCATGTTCTTGCAACTTAAATTGGTGATGATATTACTAGGTTGTACAAATTTGACAACTTTGGGTCATCATCTTTTTCATCAGTTTTTGTTGCTCATAGAAATGACTTGAGAAAAATTTGGCATGAGTGTTTTGGTCATCTAAACCATCGCTCATTACAACAACTATGTAATCAACAGATGGTGATTGGTCTTCCTCTTGTTTCATGCAAAGATGGTGTTTGTGCCAGTTTTGTTCTCGGAAAACATCATCGGGACAATTTTGACAAACATGCCTCTTGGCACGCCTCGTGTCCTCTGTAGCTTGTTCACAGTGATTTGTGTGGTCCACTTTCTTATCCTTCTTATTTTGGGTGCAAGTTTTTGTTAACTTTCATTGATGAATTTTCCAGACGTACTAGGGTTTACTTCTTAAAACTTACGAGCAAAATTTTTGACAAGTTTTTGACCTACAAGGCGCTTGTAGAAAATCAATCTGGACATCAAATTCAAAGGTTAAGAGTAGATAATGGAGGCGAATATGTGAACAATAATTTTACAAGTTACTACACTACACAAGGAATCCAAATGCAACACATTGTTCCATATACACCAGAACAAAATGGTGTTGCTGAGAGAAAGAACCACACATTAAAATAAATGGCTAATAGTATGATCCAATCTAAGGGGTAAAGTCTAAAGTATTAGGTGGAAGCCATCAACTGTGCAAATTACATAGTCAATCGCACTCCCAAAAGGGATCTTAAAAATATAACACCGGAAGAAGCTTGGACTAAAATTAAACCAGATGTAAGTCACTTTCGTGTATTTGGAAGTATAGCATGGGCTCACATTCCTAATGATAAAAGGAAAACATTGCAGCCTAAAAGTGAGAAGTGTATATTTCTTGGTTATTCTGAAGATGTCAAAGGTTGCAAACTTCTTCAATCACATTGTAATGAAATTATTATTAGAAGAGATGTTATATTTTATGAAAATATCTTGTCCTATGAGCCTAATTCGGCGTTTGTGCCTTCTTTGGCCTATGAGCCTAATTCAGCGGTTGTGCCTTCTTTAGCCTACGAGCCATATTTGACATTTGTGCCTTCTTCTGATCTGGTTTCATCTTCAGATGGTGACAGTGATGATGAAAATCCACATACACCTCCTCACCCTCCTTTAGATGAGTCCTTTGAACTTGAACTAGCACTAGCTCCACCACTTCCTAGATGGGTCTGTTCAACATGAGAATAAACTGGTGATCTTGTCAATGCTCCTTCAGATTAGCATCAAACATGTTCAGAGTTCCAGTGAGCCTCTTCTCTTTTGGCTCAAGTTTCAGAAACTCATGATCCAGAGACATTTGGAGAAGCTTCAGGTCATCCAGATTGGGATACAACAATGAATAAAGAGTATTGTTCTTTAATGACAAACGATACTTGGGATCTTTTACCTCTTCCAAAAGGAAGAATTTTTTTTAGATGCAAATGGTTCTACATTGTAAGTTTTAAACCTGTGAAGTAAAGCAATGCATATAGATTCTTAAGAAATACAGAAATTAATCAATGGCTCATACACATAGTACACAAAGATTTTATACCGGAAACCCTCAACCAAGAAAACCTTTCTTATTTTCATTATATCGAATTTCACCACTCGCCATACAATATTTACAATGTTTTTAGGTATTCCGTAGATACCAAAACCCTAATCCATTAATCCGGGATTAATTTACAAATCCGCTAAAAATAGAAAAATCCGCAGTTGTCGTATCTGACACGCCCACACACACACACATGCAAAGAATATAACACATACCCAACATTCTCCCACTTGTTGTTTTCTTTGCATCCAGGGGTCCAAGGGATTATATAGTCAACAATCCAGGTCAACAATGCCCATTTTTTCTCTACACTAGGAGAACTTTTCTATGCTCACAGACTTTGTCAATGAATCTGCAACATTCTTTAAAGTGTCAACCTTTTCCAGCAACACCTTCTTTTCCTCAACCATGTCTCTCACAAAGTGATACTGAACATCAATATGCTTTGTCTTCGAATGATAAGATGGGTTCTTTGCTAGAAATATTGCACTCTGACTGTCATAGTCTAATCTCACTGCTTGTTGTACCAACCCAATCCCGAACACAATATATGTAACCATACTACTTCTTTGCTTGCATGAGTGGCTACCATGTATTCATCTTCTGTAGTTGAGAGTGCCACTACAACCTGTCTTTTTTTCATCCAACTGATTGCTCCTCCAAATAGGTTAAACACATACCCACTTGTAGATCTTTTGCGATCTAGATCTCCAGCCCAGTCTGCATCAACAAAGCCATATATTTCCACCACTCTGT
>JZKD02S1653207.1:170507-180925 GCA_000966675.3 Picea glauca
GAGACTAGGAGGTTTAATGGCCTAAAGCCGACATAAATAAAATAACATTAATAATCTAAATTACAACTAATGGCCTAAAGCCGACATAAATAAAATAACATTACTAATCTAATATTCCCCAATTAAGTGGTAATGAGCCAATATTAGGGCTTAACAGACGACCCTGATGATCAGAAGTCTACAACAGGTTATGTTTTTCAGCCTTGGTCCAGGACCTGTCACTTGGGCCTATAACAAGCAACAAGATATTGCACTTTCTTTAGCAGAAGTAGAGTACCGAGCAATTTTAAATGCAAGTTAGGAATCCATGTGGCTTCAAAAGATCCTTTCAGAGTTTCGATTCCAACACCAACATCCGACCAGCCTTTGGTGTGACAATTAGAGTGCCATCAAGCTCACCAAAGACCCAATTAAACATCAGCATAGAAAACACATCGAGTTACACATGTACTTCATCAGAAATCTCATTCATGATCAATTTATTGAAGTGCTCTTTTTCCTTACAGAAGATCAAGTTGCAGACATTTTCACAAAGTCTCTTACAGAAGGGAAGTTTTCCAAACTTTGATCTATGTTAGGAGTTCAGGAAGTTGTCATTAAGGGGGGATAGGCTCTAATGCCTCCTTCCTTCTCCTATTGTGTCACTATTGTAAATCCTTCAATCCTATACCAAGTTGTTCTTAAGGGGGGATGTTAGGATATTTAGAGACTTAGGAGTTAGTTAAGATCTACTTGGTCTATTGTGTCATTAGGTAAAAGTGTGTTTTCTAGTGTATTTATTTAGTATGCATTAGTTTGAATTTGTAGTTAGGAAATCCGACGGTCACGATATATTTATGACATAGAGTGATCCGATGGTTCATAATCTCCTAGATCTTAATGACCATTTATCCGTGTCTTAACACCCGATTGGTCCATGATCTCTATTTAAAGAGCATGGATGGTCATTTTCCGATGATTGATTGTGAGAAACTCTCTTATAAAATATATCTGTAATCTTTTTCTTTGTATTAATAAACTACTCCAAGTGGCCGCGTTGGCTGGGGTCATGGATGTTTCCCCACAGGGGTTTTACCACGTGAAAACGTAGGTGTGTTAATCTTTGACCTGGTTAGGTGAGTGGTTATTGAAGGTGTTTGTCCTCTGTTGGAATACCTATGTTGTTGAACATATGAGAATATTATATGTCATCAAAAGCATGTTTCAAGGGATTATTCCCATAGCATACTGAAATAATAACTTCTGTAGAAAAATAGCGGGGAAAGATTTGCATTTTACTCTATGGAACATATCATGCAAAAATGAACTTGTGATTCTTTGAAGACATACTGGTTCTTTTTAATGCTCTAGGATATTAGACCTCCAAAGGTGGTAGAACATGAATTGGAATTGTTTGTATTTGGAATATATGGTGGTAGGTTTGGAGTGGTTTTTGGCATGGAAGCTAAATCACCAGGTGTCCACAATGTGATAGTATGGATTTTCTATGCTTTGAAAGAACACAACAACAAGAGTATCCTATTTGGATTTGTGGGTAAGAACATAAGCCTTCAGATTTTACTGTATAGTAAATTGAAGCTTGAGTGACTTTTGCAAATAGTGGCACAATTCCTTCTTTTGAATTTGGGTTGAACACTAGAAAGTTGTGAAAGAGGTGGTACTGAAGGTCTATGTTCATAGAACGCTTTGGTAGTGACAGATGACACGTTCAAAATATACCACAATCAAGGTACATTTCTGCACTAAAAAAAAAGTAAAGGAGTTGAGATCAGATCCTTCTGTTCTATTTGAGCCTTCTATGATGATTGAATAGATGAAGTATCTAAAATCAAATAGATTAATGGGATATGATCCTCAACTATTAGTTTCTATCATTTATCACTTGTATTTTTTTAGATGAAACTTCATTTCCTCACTTCATTTAATAACATTTTAGGTTCCTTAAAATTAATATTTTCTTCCAGAAAAAACCCCTTAGTAGCAATGAACTAGATTTTAAAAATGTTTTTGGCCAAAAACCATAGCATAATATTGGCATTTTCATTGGTTGGGTTGTGGTTCAGCGGTAAACTGATGGGAGTTTACCTCCACTAGCCCATATTATTTTCTCTCATCTACCCAAGAATCCCTTGAGTGACATGTCCTAGGAGTTCGGATCCTGTTGTGGCCAAATATTGGGTTTTGTATGTGAAACAATTATTGGCATTTTTTATTCTTCTTATATAGGATTTTTCATACTTCTAGTTTTCTTGATTGCAATGTTATGAAACCTTGTCACTGATGAATTCTATGTTGACAGGAGGAAGTGATCTTCTAGAGCAGTCATCAAAGAAAATACATGATTTCCAGCACATGGAAGAGATTAGAAGTTCTTGTATAACACTGAAACTGGATGGGCTAGTTTTTGTTGGAGACAAGTTATATGTCAAAGATTATTTTACTTTTGGATTGTTTCTAGGGCTTAAGATATGTAATATACCATATATAAAATGTATGCAGAACATAAATAAAATGCTAGTAATGGCAGAATAATAGCAATATAACCAGAATATTCACCACAATAACACTGAAATGATATAAGAATAACAACAAAAATAACACTTTGAATCTGAAAGCAATGTTCACGGGCCTCTTCGAGGGGGCAACCTCTAGTTGAGCAGAACTCTATTACAATAATATTGAAGCTAGGGTTCTCATACCCTCGACTCCTATTTATACTAAAAAGAAGCATCTAGAGGAAGATCCTTCTAGAAGCAGAAGCTTCTATTAGGTCTTCTTACATCCGCTTTATTCTATTTTATTGAAAGGCATTATTAATATTGACCATTATTACATCTGAATATATTGTTCTACCTATGTTTGGGTTAGGACCCTAACATGTCTGTCCCCTTAAAAACAACCTTGTCCTCATGGATTGAGATGAGGAAATTGCTGCAAAATGGTAGCTGGTTCCCAAGTGGCGTCTGCTGGAGTTGTATCTTTCCACTGGACTAGCACTTCATTGATGGTTCTCTGATGTAGGCGATCCTCATGCTGGTCCAAAATTGTTTCTGGTTGTAGCCAAATGGATCCTTCTTCAGCTAACTCTGGAAGGTTGGTTTGAATTTGGCAATTAGCTCCAATCACCTTCTTTAAGCATGAAACATGAAAACCAGGATGTAGCTTTGAATGGCTGGGAAAAGCTAACTGATAGATGACCTGTCCCACACCCTTGAGCATGGTATAAGGACCATAAAATTTGGGCGCTAGCTTCTAACAATGCTCAGCCTTAAGGAAAGTTTACTTGTAAGGTTGCAGTCGAAGAAACACCTGATCCTCTTCTGCAAATTGACATTTAGAGCGACCTTGATATGCTTGTTGCTTTATGCAATTCTTAGCCATGACCAAATTATCTTTGAGGGTATGGAGAATGGCCTCTCAAGCTGTAAGTGTTAGGTCAACTTCCTGGACCTTTGAGGCACCCGGTAAGTATGAGAGAAATGAAGCTGGATTCTGTCCATATACCACTCTAAAAGGAGTCATGTGTGTAGCTGTATGGTATGAAGTGTTGTACCACCATTCAGCTAGGGGTAACCATTGAGCCCACTGAATTTTCTTTTCTAAGGAAAAACACCTCAAATATGTTTCCAAACACTTGTTGACAACTTCCGTTTGGCCATCAATCTGGGGATGATAAGTTGTGCTGAGATGCAATTCTTTGCTTTGTATCTTGAACAGTTCTTGCCAAAAATTGCTTGTGAAAGTTGGGTCGCGATCAGAAAAAATAGAGTGCGGCATGCCATTGTTACACATTATTTTCATAATCCCTATGACCGTTAATCATGTAAACCTATATGTAGTCTTCAGAGGGGTCAGTGGCCTGACTTCCTGAAGAAAGAAGGGAGAAGAAATTTTCCTGAGAAAATAAGTTGCATTTTCCTTTATGAAAACCCTATTAAAGATTATTTTCACATGTTGCAATATGGCTAGGGTGTGAGAATGCCTGATTCTCATAGGCTGCACCATAGCTGGGTTGTGAGAGGTTCACATATTCCTCTATAGGTAGGGTACAAGAATGCTCATACGTGGGAAAAATGAGCATCTTCTTGATGCTTCTAGAAGGAGAAACTTCCATGGTGAGGTGGCATCTGAATGGTTTGGATATTACTCACTTTCATGATTTAGTGGGATCATCCTAACCTCCTCACCTTATCCTCTTCAACTTATAAAAGGAGAGGAGATCTCATGGAGAAAGTTAGGTTGTTTTTGGCTTGGGATTGTTAGCTTGGTTAGAGTGGCTTTGAGATTTTCTTTGTCAAGATAGATTGTGAGTAGCTATCAGATCTATGGTCTCAGAATCCTTGGAGCCAGAAGTGTGTGGGGAACGAAGGACAGTTGGAAGGGACCTTACAACATCAAGGCCATGGTTGTAATCTCTCTTTCAAATTTAATATGATACAGTAATATGATTCTTTCCTATAAATCTTGTAGTGTTTTATTGTATGATTCCTTGATCACATACATAGGTTTATATTGAGTTTATTATATTACTATCACTTTGGTTGGTTGTGTTCTTTTGCAGGTTCATCAATGTATGAGCGTTGGAACGGAGCTAGGATGGCGATGGCGAGAGGAAGCGTCGTTTAAACGGTATGTCACATATCCCTCTTTAGTTAGTAAATTCAATATCTAAAACTTAAGGAAAGCGTCATGTTATGGTGTGTTTTGTTCTAGATCTAGGTGGATCTAGGGATATTAGTTAGTGTCCGCACCTACCGATTTATCCGATAACAAAATTGGTGACTCCACTGGGGAAAAAATTGTTTCCTAGTTAGTCTAGTTTCCCTTGCTTTGATTGCTTGATTTATGGTCTCTGAGTCCGTGGGAGATCCATCCAGGCTCTCTGGATCTGAAAGTTCACTCAAATGTTTTGTCCTTTTTCCAATTTTTTCTTGATTACAAACCTTCTCGCACTGTACCTCTCTGTGGCCTACGAGAATCATTGATGTTTGCACCCTACTATTAAGTTCAGTGCGACCTTCTCACACCCTGCCTGTATCTAGACTGTGAGAATCCCTAATTCTCGCACTGTACCCCACTACCAGGCTGCAAACTCATTTGTAAAATTTTTGGATTAGGTCTTCCTATCTTTTTGATGCCCAGTTTTTCTCTGATCAGCTAGATTGAACTTTTGGAGCCTATATTGATCTGTTTGCAGTCTGCTTGACATTATTTGAGTTGCTTTTAGCCATCTTTGCTTTGTTTGGTTTTGAAGGATTAGTCTCTTTCTTTGAGTGTCTTTCAATTACAAAGCGTGTGTTTTCTTTAGAATTGTTTAGGGAAATATCAGATTTCTTCTGAATAGTTTTCTTTTAAAGAAAAAATTTAGTTTGGGTTTCTTTGTTTTAACAAAGTTCATTCTTGCTTTCAGTGAAATTTTTGAAACAAAAAGATTTAATTTCTTTCTTTATATTAGATTGGGGGCATCCTTGGATTTGAAGTTGTGAAATTGCATGATTCTTGGCATTTTTGGGGGGGGGCATGAATCGTGCATTGGTGTATAGTACCTTTTTCTCATTTCTTAAGAGTCTTGATATTGATGAGTTTAATAAATTTTGGTACATCGTGCATATGGGAATGATAAATGTTTTCTCCTTCTTGTAGCATAGATTTCATCGAAATGAAAAGATTGCATCCTCATCTCTTTGCATAACTTTCGAGTCAGTCAAAACACCATATTGTCCATGCCATCTTCCTTTTGAGTAACAACAACCTTAAAAATAAAGCGCTTATAAAAATTGACTAGACATTTTTATATTTTCTGGTAGCAAACCTACATTAGATTAGTCGTAGGGCTTTGGAATAGGTGTGAAAGATAACTTTCCAAAGATGAAAACACACATATAATCTTGAGATAGGGAGAAACAAATCCACTTATCACATTTTGTCCTGGGAAGCCCTTCTCACACAAGGGTCAATCATGAGGTCGCATTAAGAATGGCAGAGTTACTCACCCTACTTTGTTGGTCTTGGTGTAGAAATTGCGCGTATTATGGGGGTCACTTGAAGGTATACCCACAATTATGAGTGGAATCATTTCTAGTTGATTTCGGGCTAGATACCCTACCTTTGCACGTGGATTGGACTATTGACTATTTCCACAGGCATCACTATATTAATTGGTAACCTTAGTGGCCTATCTCTCTAGGTTCTTTACACGAGGTGACTGTGGAGGGGAAAGTCTTCACAGTACCTAGAATAAACGTTGGCCAAACTCACTTGGGCTCCTTGGAGGGAATACCCACGATTATGTGTGTGATCTTGCATCAAGGCATAAGTCTATTAAGCAGGTCGTCAGCGTAACTTTTCCACCCGCTCTATCTCAACCCCTTCTTACTTTGTTCCCGCGATGTTGGATTTCATCACCAACTAGTGCATTCATTGTGAGAAGGTTTTGTGTGCTTGCTTTCTTACTAGATTTTTAGCATGTGTTGTTTGGTTTCCCTAGAGGACTCTAGATTGGATATTTATTTAATGGCGTCAGTTCCCAGAATGACCAATGAGGGAACCCCTGCTCCAGGGGAACCTTTTGTTTTTCCTTCTTATGGAAACATTGGTCCTACTCATATTTCTACTTTGAGCCTTCCAGGTCTCACAATTAGATTACCGATATGGTTGTTCTCCACTCAAGTAATCCTAAATGAAGTTAGTGCTTCAGTCACAAGCACTTTCCCCTACGAGCATCAACCTCATGTTGATCCTTCACCTTCTTCACCAGTAAGGTATTCTTCACCTTCTTCGCTTGCAAGGTCGCCTTCCCTTTCATCTTCTTCGTCGAGTGAAAGTTCTGAAGCTAGTAACCCAGTGAATAAGAAGAAGAAGAAAAGGAAGATTAAGAAGAAGAAAGATAAACAAGGGTCAAAGCTTCCAACCACTATCAAACATGTTGGAAAACAACCAGTTACTGTGAATCATGCTAGGAGTGTTGATGATGTCAAGATCACCCCAACAATCCGTAAGCCCAAGTACCCTTGTAAGATTTGTAAGGGTAGCCATCTTCTTAATGATTGCCTTGGTCTATCCAAGGTTATAGAAGCATGGTCTACACATCCTCGCCAACCCATGTTGTTAGCCTCTGACCAACATGTTGATGACTTCCCGTCGACTAGTCACAATATAGTTGGGAAGAAGAAAAGTAGAGCCAAGTTCCCGTGTATGTTATGCAAAGGGCATCATCTAACTCATCTTTGACCTCGTATGGACAAAGCCTCAAAATTATTGGAAGACATGACTGTTTCACAGCCTCAACTTCCAGTTGCTTATCAAAAGCTTTCTATGAACCCACCTGTAGTTGATGGAATGATCAATCTGGTTCCCCCGTCGGTTAGTCCGATTGATCAAGTGGTCAATATGGTCACGTCCTTAATTGAACCAGTTGACAAAGAGGTGAATCCAATCCCATCCTCGGTCGATCCCACTCTCCCTTTAAAGAGTGTTAACAAAGTAGTTGATCCAATCCCATCCTCGGTCGATCCCACTCTCCTGTTAGAGAGTGAAACCAAAGCGGTCGATCCGTTTCCACCTATCGACCCCATTCTCCCCTTAGAGAATGAAGCCCAAGTGGTAGATCTGATCTCTCCATCGGTCGATTCTATTCTCCCGCTAGAGAGTAAACCCAATACTATCCATATTTTTCTCGTTGATACAGAATCTACCATGCCGGGGGCTATTCCTCCTCCCGTGGAACCCCCTCCAAGTTATGAGGCCATCCTTTTTAATTGGGGTGTGCTAACTGGACCTCGTTTTCCCTCTCACATTCCTTTCCAGATTACAGTGCAAGTTTATGGTCGGGACGTTCCTGAGATGTTGATAGATGAAGGTGCATCCATTAGCATTTTGTCCTCTTTTGCTTGGCAAGCTTTGGGTTGTCCTCAACTTGCCCCGGTTACGCAAAATTTGTTAGCTTTTAACAGAAGAACCAGTGAACCATTAGGGATCCTTCCTCAGTTTCCTGTAACTTTGGGAGGGAAAACTGTCTTTATTGATGTCATGGTCATCCAAGACCTCTTGGATTTTTATTTACTCCTTGGGCGAGATTATGTCTATGCCTTGAAAGCTATTGTGTCTACTCTTTTTTGTGTGATATCTTTCCCTCACGATGGACGAGTTGTGACTGTTGATAAACTTTCATTCATTGACCCCGACTGGATTTCCTCCCTAAATGGTTCTTATATGCAGATGGTATTGCCCCTGCCATAGGTCAATTATGTGGTGTTGTCTCCCATCACTTCAACTTCTGATGAATTAGATCCAATCATTGACATGGTGATCACTTTGATAGGGTTGTTAGAGCCTGATCTCTTTACTCCTATCGCGACACTCAACATGGTGTCCTTCTAGAGTGTGTTTCTTCCTTCCAGTGAAGACCTCTTGGAAGCCATGACTGAGTTTTGTCCCTTGACATGGTGTCATTCTAGAGAATTGTCCTCTTGGAATCCATGATCAAGAAGAGAGAACTCGAGGATAGTTTTTTCGTCTTTGTGGCAACCTCGTTAAAAAATAAAACAAAGTTTATGAGCATAGTTCTTGCTTCTGTGTCAAACTCATTAAAAAATGAAATAGTTTTCTCCCTCTTTATTCGAGTCAGGTCCCTCGTCTAGTATTTGAAGCTTCATTTCATTTGCCTTTGCATTTGGATGGAACGAATGTTGGGGGGAATTTGGTTTCGGACTCTGGACTTCATGCTGAAGTTAAACTGCTAGCTTCTTAAGCTGGAGGCTAAGTACCAACCATCCCTGTGTTATGCGTTGTGAAGTCACAAGCATAGTTTTCTATGGTTCAAGCTTGTGTAAAAATGAAGCCACTTACCTCAAGCATAGTTTCCTTTGGTTCAAGCTTGCGTAAAAAATGAAACCAGGTCCAAGCATAGTTTTGTTTTGTTTTAAAGCTTGCATAAGAATGAAAACAATCCCGAGTGTAGTCTTTGTTCTTTCTCATGCTCGTAAATACATGAGAATAAGTTACCGAGCTTAGTCTTTGTTCTTTATCGTGCTTGTAAATCAATGAGAATGTAACCGAGTATACTTTTATCACGTTTTCAGACTCGTAAAGGTTATATGAAAAAGGAACCCCCTAGAGTTCGCTTTAAGCTCTTTTTAGACTCTCTAAACATGAAAAGATTGTCGAGCGATCTTGTTCTTTTCAAGCTCATAAGAGTATTTGAAGAAAACATTTGATGAGTGATAGTTTATCACTTTTTTGGTCTCATCAAACTAATTTACGAAAAAGGAACTGAGAGAGTTCTCTTTAATTGTTTTTCAGACTCTATAAACATGAAAAACCCTCGATTTTTCTATCTTTGGACTTGTTAAACAAGCATCGAAAGGCCCATGTGGGCTAGTATCTTGATCATACTCGTCTATAAGATTACAGATTGGTATGTGATCCCTATTATTGAGTCAGTGTTTCCAAGACAGTTGTTGTGTCGTCAATATGTTCAAAAAGATGTCTAACCTAAAAATCCTTCTATTGTGTCGGCCATTTCTGCAGTCCTTAAGTCTTCTATTGCGTTGGCCATCCCTGATTCAGTCCTGAATCACTTGTTACTCTAATCTACATCAAATCTTGTTACTTGTTTCGTGTCATTGATGGGGGATACATTAAGGCCCTCCTATGATGAGTATTTTTCCTTTCGACTTCAACTCATTATCCAGGAATTAGACTTAGAAACTAGTTGGTACCTTGGAACTTGCATGCCTCAATGGAAGGTTTCCTCACTTTCGACAGTGGGTTTTCATTATCAACCCCTGATCGAGAGATTCTATCGAGTGTTCGACCTCAGCTCATTGATTCACATTCGTTGGATTGTACCAGAGTACCTTGGGACTCATTGACATTAATGGTGATTTCCCTCGCACTTGTTAACGATATACACTAATGACCAGTAATCAAGTGGTTTCTACCATGTTTGAATTTAGCACATGTATTCACATGGTTAGATTCATACTATAGAGTGGTGGAGATGAAGACCCTGGATATTTTCTGACAGATCTAGGTTGCGTTGGAGTATATTCAGTGTATTGTTGCATAGATCCACATTGTATGTTTGGTGGCTATGTTCAAATTTGAAACTTTAACACATAGATCCACAGTGTATTTTTGGTGGCTATGTTCATATTTGATTCATAATGGCATGGATCCATAGTGTATGTTTGGTGACCATGACCTTGTCTTACTTGACATGGATCTTTGCATGTCGGCATTTATGCTCTGAGTCATTTGTATTGAGTATGGGAATGTCTACCTCAGTGATGATATATTATTATATTGTATTTCCTTGTTTGTTGGCAGGTTTCCGACTGACTGTTCCTTGTTCCCTACACACACTTGACAAAGTATTTCAGCTATCACTCTGTTCTAACTTCATACTTTGGGGGGAT
>JZKD02S1653207.1:200519-216081 GCA_000966675.3 Picea glauca
CAGGAAGCCTTGGACGCCTCCCATGGCTTATGTGGAGGAGATTGTTCTGGATGAACCCATCCAGGTTCCTCCAACATATCTCCTCTTCGTTGTTCCAGATAATTGGGATCCCCCCACCTGTTTCGTGAACGAAGCCAAGCCTCAAGATCCAAGAACGATGCACAATCACAAGGAAGGTGACCTAGCATGGGAACACACAACTTGCTACATCAACGAAGAATTCCTGGGCAACATAGAAGAAAGGGAAAATTCAACATGAGATGAATTTCCAAAGGAAGTGGCTCAACATGACGAGTAGCAAGGACAACAAGGCGATAGAGAAAATGAATAAGAGGAGGGTAGTGGCGTACATAAGCCAATTCCCCTCTCCTCCATTCAGGGTGAATGGCAGGACCAACCTCCACTCCTCCACCTGGAGCACCTGGAACTGATCTTTGAAATGTGCAGGATGGTGGACGACCAAATCTACAGTGTGCTCCAAGTCAGCCAATGTCTCGACATGATGTATGTTGCATACTCCAACACACCTCCAAGCCAACAATGCTCTACATGCGCACAACCCTTCACACTTCCATCTAGATGGGGAAAGAATGACGAAGTCGATGAGGACACCGGGTAATTAGTTCTGTGAATGTTCATAGTTAGAAATTTTCTTTTGTTTCAAACTAGAGCTCTATCTCAGTTAGACTATTATTATGATGTCAGTAGTAAGCTATGGAATAGTCTGAAACTAATGGCGACCATACGTCCTGGTTTCCTTCGGGCAGGAAAGATTGTGGCCTGGTTCTTTTTGAGAGAAAAAATGTGGCATGGGACAACCAGTTGTCCCGGTTTCCTTTTTAGGTGGGACATCTGGCACTCCAAAAGACTTTGTAAGCTTGCACTTTTAATATAACAAGATCCTCCCCTTTTTTACTTAAAAAAAAAAAAAACAATCTTACTAGTGTGTCAAAGTCAAAAAGGAAGATTCAGAAAGGAAAATAACAGTAGTTGATGAGACAAGATGGCATATTGAATACAGTATAATGAGTGTTCCACATTTGGGTTATTGTGTTTTATGTTCATGTTGGAGGGGTGGATCTTATATTTCCCATCATGAAAATGAGATAGCTCAAATCTCTACTGCTTGTAATGACAACATTGTGCCTTACTGGATTCATAATGGCTTTGTAACACTTGGTGTTGAGACTATGTTTGAATCTTTAGGAAACTATGCCACACTTCACTTTGAAGGAATATGAATATTGTTTGTGGTTTTCAAAAGCAAGCTGAGGAAGTCCTATAAGACCCAAAGACACTGGAAAATGTTGTAAAGCTTGTAAAAAGGTCTCTGTAATAAGTTTCCATCTGATTTAAATGAAAAGGATTATGCAATGGAAACAACAACAATGATTTGTAGTATAAGCTAGGTATAGACAGAAATACCTCTCAGTTGGATGAAGGTAGATTAAGATTCAGAAGATGTTGAGCATGCATTAGTAAACATTGTGGAATGATATTTTTATTTTGAAGAAAGATGCAATGAAGAGGGATATTTAAGAAAGTCATTGAATTTTTGTTTGGAATTATGTTTATATGTTGTATAAGTTTGACTATAACAATGACCAAACTAGGATCCATCCATTTTCTTTGCATTTGACAAGGATTTTCAGAGCATCCCCCACATGTCAATTTTGGGCTTATATAAAAATGATTGTCTTTCACAAAACTATGCTTATTTGGAGGATTTCATCAAACACTTGGATTGAAAAATCATATTCACAATGGAATCTTTTATCACTCAGTTTCCCAAGGCTGAGAAAAGAAACAAAAGAGGTAACCACAGACGAATCTTTAGGATTGAGTACCTAGCCCTACAAACCCAAAGAGGGCTCTCTCATTTAGATCAACTAACTAAATGACTGAATGAAGAATATGTTAGGCTACATATTAAGCTCACTAATGGATAATTTGATTTTTTGGACATGAGAAAATATATGGAGTCATCTTTTCAAATAGGTCATTGTTTTAATGAAACCCTACTGAACTAGAAACAAGGATGCAGCTATGGAAAAGGAAAGATAGAAGTAAACATTGGTATGTTGATGATTGTGTTGTAGTATATTGGTGATGGAAAGCAAAGGAAAGTGTAAACTGAGCATAAATTGCATATGAGTTCAATTTACAAGTTGAAGGTGTAAACAAAAATGGTCAACTTAAAACAATACAGAGCATAAGATTGAGTTCTGTAAATCACTTATTAAGTTGAGAATGAAGACAATTACAGTATGGATGTCATAAAATATATCATATACAGTAGATAAACATTACACAATTGAAGAAAAAGACTCATACCAATGATTACATCACAAGAATCTCTTCACAAGTCTGCAAACTGTGTCTGTGTTCAATTTAGGAAAAGTATAGGCATATGTTGCTCCTTTGATCTCAAAATATCATAAATCCCACCTATAATACATTGCATTACATTCCTATATAATGAAAACAATTCGAAATACTCCTAAGGAGGTCGAATTCTACTACAAAAAGTCAAATACATGCATATATCCTATCATTGCTAAAACCTAGGAGGAGTTAGAACTGATATTCCTCCTTTTCCTAAACTACTTGATCTTATCCTTTAAATCATCCAATACATGAATTCGAACTTATAAACTTGAAATTACATTCATCAACCCTCAATAAACTTGTTTTTTACCATTTATATTCACCAAATTACCATTTGACTATTTACATTGAGTAAAATATTTGCTACACAGAAGCCCAATGAATCCGCCAGAAGTGCAGCGAAAAATAGGGGTCAAACAAGAGATGATATATATTTAACCCTAGTACTTGTGTATAAATTGAAAGAGTTTTTTGTATATGAATATTTTTTTGAAATAAACCTCTTTCGGTTTCACAAAATTCTACTCAAGTTCTTCATAATATTCTCTGCAAAAAGATGACTAAAATAGGCCTTTGCGCATTCAGAAATATAGGTTGTAAATACGTGCATGGATATCTCACCATGTAACCCCTGTGTAAAAAGTGAGATATTTTACTATACTTTGTCCTCTTATGAACAAAAACCTCCTCCATTTTCCAAATATGCATCTCTGAAGGGCCACAATCGGCTCTGCAAACAGGTGACTAAAAAAAATAAAAACTCTGATGTTTTTGCACAATCAAAATGCAATCAAGTGCCAAATTTGGTTTTTGGAGATCTTGTTGATCCTTGTTGTAGATGAATATATTCCTTGGAGTATGGAACATGAGGATGTATCTCTGAGACACTTTATCAAATTAATACTCTCTATCAAACTGATATTCTTTGCCTTGTGACTAGGCAAATTTTGCTAGAATATACCAAAATTTGACTTTTGACTTTTGACTAACTTGGAAGATTAACAAATCTTGATTAATATGGAACATGGGATCCTAACATAATCTACGACAAACAATTTTGGTAATTATAAGGGAATGAAACATAAAACAATAGATGGTTATAGGTGACTCTGTCCTAAACCTATGTTCTATGCTCGCTTAAACAAATTGTGGGACACTTTCATAAATTCTTCATCATGTATTAAGCTCAAATTGGGCAAACCAAGAGTATAATTAAAAATAAATAAATTAGAACAACTATATGAACTAAAAGAACAAGGTGTATTACAACAAAAATCGTAAGAGGTTATGCCAATGGGAAAACAACATGTTCACTAATTAACCTGCAGGTTTGTAATGCTAATTCTAATTCTACCAAGATGTTGTTAGTCAATTTTTTTGATATTGCAACATTTCTATCAACAAATTTTGAAATAAGCTACTTCAAATGAAAATTAAACATCATTGCAATAGCTGAAAATATGAGAAATACACTTCAATTCGCCCATTCAACTTATTTTCCTATTGTCATTCTTGTGGAGAATGAGGAAAATCCACTACAAACATTCTATATCATACACAAGCCAAAGACATGAATATTCAATCTTACATTGTGTTCTATGAGAAACCTTTTGGAATCAAAGCATGTTTTATCACCATGTATTCTCTTTAGTTCCTATAGCTCCATATTTAGACAACTCTAGCGGTACTAACTAGACTCAAGAAAAAATACATAAGTCATACACTCTAGCCAAATCAGGGCCATTTTAACTCCAAAATTTGAAGCATACAAAGAATATATTGCCACATTTCTATTGCAAAGTTTGGCATACAAAAATTTGCAAAACTTCATAAAAGGACTGTGGGGATTGTCCATTGGCCATTTGAGTCTCTCAATAAGATAAGCTACCCTTATAGAAGAATCTAACAACAAAATATCATCAAATAACAAAAAAACGAAAGAGTCTAAATTGTCCACATTGACTCCCCAAGTTTCCCTTAATGAATGTTTTTCAATGATTAATTAACTATGGCATCAAACATTGTTAAAATATGCAAATAAATACAAATTGGATTTTTTTTTCTTTGGAGTCAAATGAAAAATTATTAGTTAAAGTTTGGTTAAAATTGTTTTGACCTTCTTACACCAATATTTTCAAATCGCAACTGAGAGATGAACTCACCACCACATCATCTGAGTCTCAAGTGGGCCCATCAAATTAGTTTTAAAATAATTAAGTTGTTCCCCTGTTCTATTTTTTAGGTTTTTTTTAAGGAATGAAGAGTATTGAAAAATCATATCCTTTATTTAGAGGTTATGGTGGGATTTTATTGATATGGTTTTTAACATTTTATCATTACTGATCATATTTTTCTCATAAACTCTTGATTCCATTTAGAAATCAATTTTAAGTAATAACTTGTGCAATTTATGCTTTCGTTTCTTTTTTCTGTTGAATTGAAGTTTACGATTCTGTGCCCTTTATCTGCTGGTTCTGAATTTACATTTTTTAGGTTATATCCAATTCTCAATTCTAGATTGAAATATCCAAAATATTTCCATACCTATGTACTATCTTCTTAAGTGTTGTTTATGCTTCATTCGAAAACATCTCTTGGCAAATCAAGTTAAAATGCCACGAACATGATATCTTTAAGTTGTCATGCTTTCCTCTATGTGAAATATAGTAGGATGTTTGCTACTAGTTGAGGCATGAGATCTAGTTTTGAAACTCTTTCCATGTTAGTTATCAACCTATCATGAATATGTGAGGCCATTGTGCATTTCAGTAGATTTCTTTTTTAACAGTGACCTCTATTTAGGTTTCTATATACTAATTCATGATCAGAGTTGTTTCTGCATTTTGTAGAAGTAGCCTACCAAAAAGAGTGCAAGAAACAATAATAAATATTTGGATTACTCAAGCCTCATAGAAAAAAGTGGGGAAAACCTGAGTTATATAGATTAGTGATGTCCAACTTCAACATTTATTAAGTACTTGTTAAGTAATGCATCTTGTTGTGGGTGCCCATGTATTGGTAAATTCATCCCTATAATAACCCGAGTAGGGAAGAGTATCAGAACAATGCAATTGTGTGAGAAACATCAGCTTCCAAAACTTTCATTTATCCTGTTTTACAACCTAGGGGCTTGAATTTTGACCTTAATTGGATCATAAATAATGGAACGTCTACAATGAAATTACTGGTAAATACAACCCACTAGTCATTAGATGAAACCTGGAATGTAATAAAATGATACAAGGGAAAATTTGGGGATAAACTCTTCTGAAGTCTATAATCCTTGGGTGGTTAGTTCTTTATAATAGTTTAGAAGTAATGATAGTCTTCATTGTACTGGCCTTAGAAATGGATGATGTGTGGTTTGTCACAAACCTAAAATAGTTAAGCATAGTATGTGGAACTGCAAGGTTGCTGGAGCTTTTTGGATATGTCTTGCAGCTGAGTACAGTCTTCTCTTTGTTGCCCCTCTTTATTAGAAATGGGTTCTTTTTGGGGACAAATGGATAAATCTTCGGGCATCAATACCATGTGGAACCTGATCAGACTGACAGGAATCTCCTTCTTATGGAAAAGATGGTGTCGAACAACCTTCTAATCGAGTCCATTCGGGAGAAGTTTCAATTAATAAATTGGAGTTGGATATGCACATCTTCGTTATGATTGACGATTTTAGGTATGATGTAGATACTCTTGAGATCAAAGCCAAACTGGACATGCTATCTCTCCTTGCTTATGTAGGGAGGGTGAACCTAGTATGTGACTGTCTTTTGGCATCATTATGTATCATTCTTGACCTGCATTTTTATCGTTTAGTAGTGAAATATCAAATGCATTTTTCCCAAAATAAGGGATAGAAGGCTAGGGAGTGTGGACATACCTAATTGGCTTCCCCTTAAGATTGACCTTTTCTGAATGGATAGCAATATCTCCAGGTATAACGACATTACAATCTTTAGGTCACTTGTCAACGATCAACATGGCCTGTATGCACCCAAAAAAGCATAGACTAAAGCAATTGAACAATTCAAAAAAAAAATATATTAGTTATAAAAACTTTTGAAGGAGAGAAGCCTATTTCGGGACTATGCTAACAAAGAACAGTCTATATAAAAGGAAATATTATTGTGTCTAATATGAAAGATAGTGTGATATACAGTGAATGGAACTGCCCCACACCTCCACTTGGAAACTGGCTGACTCAAGTTTGTGACTGTAGCCATGTAACCATTCAACGAATGCATGAAAAGAAAGAATGCTAATTAACCTAGAGTCTGCAATAAAAGAGCACCAACTTGTTCAAGGTACACATTACTCTGAAACTCCTGATTGGCTTCCCAGTTTATTAGATCACTATATTATAAACACATTTGAATGGCATGTGTAATTACAATGGTAAACTGCACTTACAAATGCATATTTACAATCAAAATTTGATGGTAAAGAGCCACAAGATCGATAACCTAAAAAATGACACACATTGTCCAACTTATTAGTTGTGTAAGTCCCAACCTCCTACAAAACAGAACACTCATTAAGGTCAGGATACTTTTGCTGGAATGTCATACAAGAATCTAGCATTGTCAGATTATATATGGACTTATTTGGTTCAATAAAAACAACTCTAAAATTGGAATTGTGGTAAGCTCAAGCTCTTGAAAATATTAGAGGCCTAGATCCCTGGGATACTAGTTTGTATAGGATATATGTTGTTCCATCTTTTAACTCATCACAGTATGCCACTTTGTCAATTATTGTACAAGGTAAAAGAGAACATCAATCACACTTAAATACCACTTGAATTGTCACAGTATGCCACTTTGTCAAGTATTGTACAAGCTAAGAGAGAACATCAAACCTTTCTCTTCCCTAGATCCTCCTCGACTAGTTTTTCTAGAAGTTTCTTTGTTTCTATTTTAGTATCCAAAAAAAAGGAAAATTTTTAGTCTGTCTGCATAACAAAATGACTATGACACCACTCTTAATTTGATATAGAATTATTATGAGACAATTGAAATCTGTCAATGAATTTCTTCTGCTAGACCCATACCAACTTTGAAATCATTTCATATAATATACTAATATCAACTACATATAACAATCTATGACACTTTAAGAAACATCAAATCTTTGAGATCAATCCCCCATTACGGAGATACACCTTCCAACTTGCATTGAAGTTTCTTATGAAAAGTTGTATATCTCTGACTTAGAAAATATGTAGAAGGGGGTAGTTCCATACCAAGTTTTCTTAGCACTGTACATAATATCAAACATTTATTTTTAATTGAAACTCTCTCCAATAACATTAAACGTATAGAATATGTCTCTTTCATTCCAAATGATTGAATTTAAACATGATAATGAGAAATCATAATGTCTTAAAATGTTAAAATACAAGATGGAATAAACATAGGTTTGATTCTTTGAATACTTATAGGAAAATTTACTAAAATGGATTATCTCTATAAGCATTCTAGCTAGTGTTGTTTATTATCATACTACCGAAGCTAAAAATCAAATCACAATATCAGGGATCTCTGAAGTAACAAAAAGTTTATAAAAAAATGGTGCATACATTTGACAAGTAATTCAATCCCTCTGTCTCCATTTCCTCAAGAAGTTGCATTTACAAATTTCATCATCACCTCTATAAAGCATTTTCGAATGGTAGAAACTGACAAAAATGGAAAATTCAAAAAAAATCCAATTACCTCCTTTTGAATCAAAAGTGGACGAGATTTCAGCAGAGCAGTTGCCCATGGTGAAAGTAATGATGGACAGTTTCGAGTACTTATGCCTTCTTTTAGTAAGCCCTTTATTTCCTATACAAATAAATAAATTTTCACAGTCGCTACAATACATAAGCTGTAAAGTAATTCTATGGAAACTATAAAGACAATTATGTGTTGAAAGAAGTAAATTGAAAGACGCTTACAGACTTGTATGAGAAGTTGACTATCCACAATATTCTCAATGAGGCCTTCTGATAGTACAATGGCACCATGATATTTACCTGCACTGTGCCAAGATAATAAGGCATGTTAAAATAATAATGTCAAATTTGACAATGGCATTGGTCAGTTGTTTTGCAGTACTGCCATTTTGGTTTATGGTTTTTCTATATGTCTCTCTTATACATAAAAGGGCATACTTTGTGATGTTGTATGAATAAAGTCAATGTTATGGTGCATCATTATTTTTCCAATGTGTGTTGATCTTGATAGTGTGTGTTCACTTTTCTAACATGGATTCAAAATTTCATAAATATGGTTGGATTTAAGAAGAACCATTTTGACATTAAGAGGGAATTTATTGAACTGATGCCAAATTGACATTAAGAACGAATGTTAAATATTAATGTCAATTTGACAATTGTGTGACCTAGTTGTTTTGCAATACTATCATTTTTGGCCTATGGTTTTGTTATATGCTTCTCTTCTATACAAGATACCCTACATTATAATGGTGCATAATTCTTGTTCAGTTGTGTATTGATCTCAACTGTGTGTGCTTGCTTTTATAACAAGGAATTCATAGCAGTTAAAATTATAAATGGATTAAAAGTATGAAGTGGAGGGGATGCTCAAGAATTCAAACAACTAATGCCAAAAAAAATAGAAGATGTCAAAGAGGGAGAACCAACAAGTTACAATCAAATTCCTTAAATCAACAAGCCATTGGCTAACAAAATGTCAAAATTTGCACTATATGAGGATAAAGATCATGTTATTACCATTATCTACATATGCTTGAACAACATCACAAATACGATTAGTCACTTGAGAAAGCGTCATATTTGATGAGTCAACTTCCTCTCTAAAAATCACCTACACCCACAATTGCATTGACACAAACTGAATGAGTTGTTAATGAATCCAAGCATTGCAGAAGAGCAAGAGGGATCCTTATCCAAACATGTTCCAAGTTAGAACACATGTTTACTAGATTTGGATGTGATTGAAAAGAAAACTCCAGAGAAACATGTGATGCCTCTTTCCCCATAAGTCGTATGAAGAAATAGTACTGACAAAGTATTGAAAACAAGGAGAACAAATCAAGCATCAATATGGCATGTTCTGGGGACCCATGGATTGGCAATTTGTTGAAAATCGAATTCTAAAGTATAAAAAGAATAATTTTTGTTTAGAGTTACCTTCCTAGCTGATAGAGCATCAAGACAGATATTACCAATGAGTTGAGAACTGAACTATGAAGAATATGCTTGTTCTTAGTCAAATTGATTAGCCAGATTGAATGACAAATCCTTAAGTATTCTGATTAGAAGCGTTTTTTTCTTATATTTTTATGCTTCTTATAGGATACATAAAAGTACATGTTACATCACTATGATTCAGGTCCCTTACTCAAAACAAATGAGAAAAAGCGCATGATTGCAAAGAAAGATATGGACCTCTTGTATCTTTCTTAAGAATCCTAAAATTGGCCTTAACTATGACAGATAATTCTAAAAATCTATGGTCTGATCTGAAGTTTTCTCTTTGATATTTTCAAACCATATTGTTTCATTCAACCAACAAAAGTGAGCCCTAGTAAGTCTGTCTTACCTTATTAGGGTACAAATTATAACCTGGAGTATTTTAGTATGAAACACTTTATCAATAGTGGCTAATGGGCTACTTTTATATCTCATGCAACAGTTCTAATAACTATGCTTGAAGTGGCAACTTTTATCCTATAATTAATCTTTGAAGTTTTAAGAAAGCATACCTTGTATACAGTATCAAAGCCGACATCTGTTTCTACAAATTCATTCTTTAAATCGCCTTCAAGTGTGATAGAAACACCAACAACCTAGAAAGTGGATAAGTAACATAATTTAATGATAGGAATCGAATAAAATAGGACATACACAATACACACAAAAAAACCATTCAGCTATAGAATACTCCATTACAATTGTTTGACATTTTCTAGACTTAAAGTACTCAGCCAGTCGAGACGCATATGTGTTTGTACTGCAAACTGTCGATAGTGATGGTTAGTTAGATGCATCTTGTTGGTATTTGTCATAAAATATTGCCATGAGTTAATAAGTTCTTCAAATATCTTGTTAGGGTCCCAACCCGTACATAGGTAGAACAATATATTCGGATGTAATAATGGTCAATATTAATAAGGCCTTTCAATAAAATAGAATAAGGTGGATGTAATAAGACCTAATAGAAGCTTCCGCTTCTAGAAGGATCTTCCTCTAGATGCTTATTTTTAGTATAAATAGGAGTCAAGGGTATGAGAACCCTAGCTTGGAGATTATTGTAATAGAGCTCTGCTTAATTGGAGGTTTCCCCCTCGAAAAGGCCATGTGAACATTGCTTTCAGATTCAAAGTGCTATTTTTGTTGTTATTCTTATATCATTTCAGTGTTATTGTGGTGAATATTCTGGTTATATTGTTGTTATTCTGCCATTACTAGCATTTTGTTTTCTGTTATGCATGCATTTTATATCTTCTATATTACAAGTGGTATCAGAGCACTTTCCTCGGCAGAAAGTGTGGGTTAAATTTTTTTCCAGGGTAGAGACATATTCTGGCGTGTTTAAGCCACAGAGATCTGTCGTTATGCGCATAAACCCGTGGTTGAGGGATTCATACACGTAGGAAATACAAGTGGTACTTAAGTGCACATCTGTTGGCCACCCTTGTAACCCTTGTTGGCACCCCTTCAAGTGGTAGTGCATCAGACAACACCTGTGTACGGATCGACCTAGATTACCTGAAGCCCTCTTTAGATAAACTGATCAGCCACCTGACTGCTATAGTGTCACCGAGAACAACACTCGAGAAGATACTCTCTAGTACCTGGGTAGTCGGGTAGTACGGCTAAGGGTATGGTCTATCCTCCTTAGTTAGTGCCCTAAGATATTAGGCTGAGTACTATTGTTGGACCCCGCATGTATATGATCAGAGAGCTATAGCACATGGAAAACCCTTGTCTGTAGAACCCTTGAATACCTAACCCTTGGGGACATAAACATAAACAAATTAAAATAGACAAGATCTATTTCCGTGCAACTGTGTTCAGGTTTTCAAGTAAATACACATTTCTTTCTGATTAAGCATTTGGGCATTTCCTCTCTGCAGTGTTCTTCAGATCGGAGTATAACTCCGTTAAAAAAAATAAAAATAAGTCTAGAAATTTTTTCACCATTATTTCAGACCTATTCCATTGGATTCATCTCTTCACCCTTATCACATTCATCCATATCATTTTTTCGGCAAAATTTTTTTACCCCGCCCACCCCTTTTCAATTCCCCCATCCTCATGGCCCATACTCGTAGCCAAGACTTGGAAGATCGCTTTAACACCTTGCAATCTGGTCTCATTGAGACCCAACAAGAAGTGAAACAACTCAGTGCCAATGTCGTCGCCATCAATACAACCATGCAGTCCTCAATGGGTGAAATCAAACAAGACCTCACCACCCAGCATGAATTAGTCTTTTCGACACTCTACACCAAACTGCATATCCCTACAGATAACCCTTCCTCTTCCTCACCCCCACATATTGAAGGTGACCATTCCTATCATTCCCATACCTTGCAGAACCATCACTTTCAACATGACCTACACCTTCCATGGGTGCATGTGACCAAATTTAATGGATCGGACCCCACTGGTTGGGTAACCCAAATGGAACATTACTTTTCTTTATACAACATTACAGATGACTTGGCCAAACTCTGGTATGGTGTTCTCCATCTAGATCAAGAACGTTCGCAATGGTGTCAATGGAGAAAAAAATACTAGTCAAGGGTATATTGCTTGGACACAATTTGTGGTAGAGATTTATGAACATTTTGACACTAACACCAACCATTTGGGTCGTTTGACAAAGCTGAAACAATTAGGAACAGTGGAAGAATTTATAGCTTCCTTTGAGCGCCTGAATTTTAGAACAGAGGGCATGTCTAATGCCTTTTTTGAGAGTGTTTTATCAGTGACCTCAAGGATGAAATTCGGGCCCATGTCCTCATGGCTCGGCCTAAGAGTTGGGTGGGGGCTACCAAAAGAGATAAAGAATCACAACATGTTGTATCTTCTCAAAACCGCAAACCCTCCTTCATCCCTCGCCCTAAACCAGTAAATCCCACTACTCCCTCTGCTCCACTAAAGATCCAAAAATTGACCCGGGCTGAAATGGTTGAACGCCAACTCAAAGGCCTTTGTTATAACTATGATGACAAATATTTCCCAAGCCACAAGTGTAAAGAACAAAATATTTTTATGGCCATCTCCGAGGAGATTTCAGAAGAAGATGAAGAAACTCCCTCTATGTCTAAATCACTTGAATCCACTGACATAACCCCTCCCTCATACCCTCCCGAAGTAGAACTAGTCATTTCCCTCAATGCTCTCACTGGATTCTCTGCTCCCCAAACCCTCAAGCTAATCGGTTACATAAAGAATCAGAAGGTCATCACTCTGGTTGATAGTGGCAGCACCCATAATATTATTCATCACCGCATTGCTCAAGAAACTCATTGCTACATCCATGCCGTCAATAATTTCCAAATCATGATTGCCAATGGTGGTTCCATGAAATGTGGAGGGCGTTGTGAAAATGTGCATCTCCAAATTGGTGACTACCACATAAAATCCCATATGTTTGCTATCGACATGGGAGTTTGTGGCATTGTGCTGGGTACAGACTGGCTAAGGACTTTGGGTTCCATTCTCATGGATTTTAAAGACTTAACCATGCAATTCGACCAGGAGGGCCACCAATATAAGTTCCAAGGAATCACCGTCGGTTCACCTGAGATCATTAGTTCCCATCGCATGGAAAAGATGCTCAAAAAGGGTCATTCTAGTGTTATCACCCAACTACATGCCATAAAAGCAACAGAGACACCCTCCGTACCGCAAGACCTCCAAGCCATCCTTTCTAAACATCAATTGGTCTTTTCCACTCCCTGGGGCCTCCCTCCTTCCCATGGTGTTCATGATCATTCCATTCCCTTTGTACTAGGAAGCCTTCCTCCCAATATCTGTCTGTATTGTCACCCCTTTTCCCAAAAAAATGAAATTGAGAAAATGGTCCAAGAACTCCTTAATGCAGGTGTTATCCGCCCTAGGACGAGCCCCTATTCATCTCCTATGGTCATGGTCCTGAAGAAAGAAGGTTCTTGGCAAATGTGTCATGACTTATGTGCCCTCAACAAATTTACAATCAAAGACAAATTCCCCATTCCTATCATTGATGACCTCCTGGATGAATTGATTGTCACCCAATTCTTCACTAAACTGGATCTTCATTCGGGCTACCACCAGATACGTGTGAAAGAGGCAGATATTCTCAAGACTGCCTTTAGAACTCATGGGGGGCACTATGAGTTTTTGGTCATTCCCTTTGGCTTGTGTAATGCCCCCTCCACCTTCCAAAGCCTCATGAATCATGTCTTCCATCCTTTTCTCCACCATTTTGTCTTATTTTTCTTTGATGATATCCTCATCTATAGAAAAACCTGGACAAACCATTTTTCTCATGTGGATCCAGTTCTCCATCTACTCTCTCAGCACCAACTTTTCCTGAAACAGTCTAAATGTGCTTTTAGCGCCTCAGAAGTAGAATACTTGGGTCATCTGGTTGGAAAAGATGGCGTCAAGGTGGATCCTAAAAATATTGAAGCTATCCAAGAATGACCTCACCCAAAGACTCTTAAGAGCTGGCATGGATTTCTAAGCTGAACAAGGTATTATCGCAAGTTTGTTAATAATTATGGGAAGATTGCAGCACCTCTCACTGGTCTCCTTAAAAAGAACTCTTTCACTTGGAATCCAACCATTTCTCAAGCCTTTCAAACCTTGAAGATGGCCATGTGCACCACTCTAGTCCCCACCCTTCCTGATTTCACAAAGACCTTTGTGTTAGAATGTGTTGCATCAGGGAAAGGAATTGGTGTTGTCCTTATGCAAGAGGGTCGACCTTTGGCCTTTACCAGCAAGAAACTATCTGAAATAAATCTAGGCAAATCCATCTTTGAAAGTGAAATGTTGGTTATTCTGCATGTCATGGATCTGTGGTGTCCTTATCTATTGGGGCAACGGTTCCAAATTAAGACAGACCATCAAAGCCTCAAGTATTTTCTGGAACAACGCATTTCCTCCCTAGAACAACAAAAATGGGTGACTAAACTCTTTGGATATGATTATGAGATCATTTGTAAGAAAGGAAAAGACAATGTGTTTGTGGATGCACTTTCCCAAAAAAATGAAGATGAAGGATCCCTTTTTTCTCTTTCATTCATTGTACCATATCAGCTCCAAGACGTTCACTAGGAATGGCTACAAGATCCCAAAAGTTCGCAGTTGATCCAACAATTGCAGTCCAATGCTCTAGCTTCCCCAAGGTACTCTTGGATCCATGAGGAACTTCGATACAAAGGCCATTTGTATTTAAGTAAACAATCAAAGCTTAAATCCACAATACTTTCTGAGCTTCATGCTACACCCACAGTAGGGCACTCCGTGTTCACCAAAACCTATGATAGGGTCAAACGTTCCTTTTTCTGGGATGGTATGAAATAGGACATTCATAATTTTGTAGCTAAATGTGACGTGTGTCAACGCAACAAGGGAGAAATAGTCAAATCGCCAGGCACACTACAACCGCCCTCGATTCCACATGCTATTTGGAAGGATATCTCTATAGATTTTATTACCGGCTTACCCAAATCGGGAAATAAATCTGTCATCATGGTGGTTGTTGATCGCCTTTCCAAGTATGCTCATTTATGCACCCTTCAACACCCGTTTATAGCATCCACGATGGCTCAAATCTTCATGGATCAGGTCTTCAAGCTTCATGATTGTTATTGGATAAATCGATAGGTGTGGACACTAACTGATCTACCTAGATCCACCTAGATCTAGAACAAAACACACCAGAACATGACGCTTTCCTTAATTTTTAGATATTGAATTTACTAGCTAAAGAGGGATAGGTGACATACCATTTAAACATTGCTTCCTCTCACTATCGCCATATTAGCTCCATTCCAACACCCATACAATGATGATGCTGCAAAATAACTCAACCAACCAAAGTGATAGTAATAGCATAAACTCAATATAAACCTATGTATGTGATCAAGGAATCATACAATAAAACACAACAAGCTTTATAGGAAAGAATCATATTACTGTATC
>JZKD02S1653207.1:237810-261212 GCA_000966675.3 Picea glauca
TTTTTTTATAAACTTTTTGTTACTTCAGAGATCCCTGATATTGTGATTTGATTTTTAGCTTCGGTAGTATGATAATAAACAACACTAGCTAGAATGCTTATAGAGATAATCCATTTTAGTAAATTTTCCTATAAGTATTCAAAGAATCAAACCTATGTTTATTCCATCTTGTATTTTAACATTTTAAGACATTATGATTTCTCATTATCATGTTTAAATTCAATCATTTGGAATGAAAGAGACATATTCTATACGTTTAATGTTATTGGAGAGAGTTTCAATTAAAAATAAATGTTTGATATTATGTACAGTGCTAAGAAAACTTGGTATGGAACTACCCCCTTCTACATATTTTCTAAGTCAGAGATATACAACTTTTCATAAGAAACTTCAATGCAAGTTGGAAGGTGTATCTCCGTAATGGGGGATTGATCTCAAAGATTTGATGTTTCTTAAAGTGTCATAGATTGTTATATGTAGTTGATATTAGTATATTATATGAAATGATTTCAAAGTTCATATGGGTCTAGCAGAAGAAATTCATTGACAGATTTCAATTGTCTCATAATAATTCTATATCAAATTAAGAGTGGTGTCATAGTCATTTTGTTATGCAGACAGACTGAAAATTTTCCTTTTTTTTGGATACTAAAATAGAAACAAAGAAACTTCTGGAAAAACTAGTTGAGGAGGATCTAGGGAAGAGGAAGGTTTGATGTTCTCTCTTACCTTGTACAATACTTGACAAAGTGGCATACTGTGACGATTTAAGTGGTATTTAAGTGTGATTGATGTTCTCTTTTACCTTGTACAATACTTGACAAAGTGGCATACTGTGACAAGTTAAAAGCTGGAACAACATATGTCCTATAGAAACTAGTATCCTAGGGATCTAGGCCTCTAATATTTTCAAGAGCTTGAGCTTACCGTGATTCCAATTTTAGAGTTGTTTTTATTGAACCAAATAAGTCCATATATAATCTAACAATGCTAGATTCTTGTATGACATTCCAACAAAAGTATCCCGACTTTAATGAGTGTTTTGTTTTGTAGGAGGTTAGGACTTACACAACTAATAATTTGGACAATGTGTGTCATTTTTTAGGTTACCGATCTTTTGGCTCTTTGCCATCAAATTTTGATTGTAAATATGCATTTGTAAGTGCAGTTTACCATTGTAATTACACATGCCATTCAAATGTGTTTATAATATAGTGATCTAATAAACTGGGAAGCTAATCAGGAGTTTTAGAGTAATGTGTACCTTGAACAAGTTGGTGCTCTTTTATTGCAGAATCTAGGTTAATTAGCATTCTTTCTTGTGATGCATTCGTTGAATGGTTACATGGCTACAGTCACAAACCTGAGTTAGCCAATTTCCAAGTGGAGGTGTGGGGAAGTTCCATTCACTGTATATCACACTATCTTTCAGATTAGACACAATAATATTTCCTTTTATATAGACTGTTCTTTGTTAGCATATTCCTAAAATAGGCTTCTCTCCTTCAAAACTTTTTATAACTAATATTTTTTTTTTATGAATTGTTCAATTGCTTTAGTCTATTCTTGTTTTGGTGCATATAGGCCATGCTGACCGTTGACAAGTGACCTAAAGATTGTAATGTCGTTATACCTGGAGAGATTACTATCCATTCAGAAAAGGTCAATCTTAAGGGGAAGCCAATTAGGTATGCCCACACTCCCTAGCCTTCTATCCCTTATTTTGGGAAAAATGCATTTGATATTTCACTACTAAATGATAAAAATGTAGGTCAAGAATGATACATAATGATGCCAAAAGACAATCACATACTAGGCTCACCCTCCCTATATAAGAAAGGAGTGATAGCATGTCCAGTTTGGCACTAATCTCAAGAGTATCTACATCATACCTAAAATCGTCAATCATAACGGAGATGTGCATATCCAACTCCAATCTATTAATTGAAACTTCTCCCGAATGGACTGGATTAGAAGGTTGTTCGACACCATCTTTTCCATAAGAAGGAGATTCCTGTCAGTCTGATCAGGTTCCACATGGTATTGATGCCCGAAGATTTATCCATTCGTCCCCAAAAAGAACCCATTTCTAATAAAGAGGGGCAACAAAGAGAAGAATGTACTCAGCCACAAGACATATCCAAAAAGCTCCAGCAACCTTGTAGTTCCACATAATATGCTTAACTGTTTCAGGTTTGTGACAAACCACACATCATCCCTTTCTAAGGCCAATACAATGAAGACTATCATTACTGCTAAACTGTTATAAAGAACTAACCACCCAACGATTATAGACTTCAGAAGAGTTTATCCCCAAATTTTCCCTTGTATCATTTTATTACATTCCAGGTTTCACGTAATGACTAGCGGGTTGTATTTACCAGTAATTTCATTGTAGACGTTCAATTATTTATGTTCCAATTAAGGTCAAAATTCAAGCCCCTAGGTTGTAAAACAGGATAAATGAAAGTTTTGGAAGCTAATGTTTCTCACACAATTGCATTGTTTTGATACTCTTCCCTACTCAGGTTATTATAGGGATGAATTTACCAATACAGGGGCACCCACAACAAGATGCATTACTTAACAAGTACTTAATAAATGTTGAAGTTGGACATCACTAATCTATATAGCTCATGTTTTCCCCACTTTTTTCTATGAGGCTTGAGTAATCCAAATATTTATTATTGTTTCTTGCACTCTTTTTGGTAGGCTACTTCTACAAAATACAGAAACAACTCTGATCATGGCTTAGTATATAGAAAACTAAATAGAGGTCACTGTTAAAAAAGAAATCTACTGAAATGCACAATGGCCTCACATATTCATGATAGGTTGATAACTAACATGGCAAGAGTTTCAAAACTAGATCTCATGCCTCAACTAGTAGCAAACATCCTACTATATTTCACATAGAGGAAAGCATGACAACTTAAAGATATCATGTTCTTGGCATTTGAACTTGATTTGCCAAGAGATGTTTTCAAATGAAGCATAGACAACACTTAAGAAGATAGTACACAGGTATGGAAATATTTTGGATATTTCAATCTAGAATTGAGAATTGGATATAACCTAAAATATGTAAATTCAGAACCAGCAGATAAAGGGCACATAATCATAAACTTCAATTCAACAAAAAAAAGAAACGAAAGCATAAATTGAACAAGTTATTACTTTAAAATTGATTTCTAAATGGAATCAAGAGTTTATGAGAAAAATATGGTCAGTAATGATAAAAAGTTAAAAACTATATCAATAAAATCCCACCATAACCTCTAAATAAAGGATATGATTTTTCAATACTCTTCATTCCTTAAAAAAAACCTAAAAAATAGAACAGGGGAACAACTTAAGTATTTTCAAACTAATTTGATGGGCCCACTTGAGACTCAGATGATGTGGTGGTGAGTTCATCTCTCGGTTGTGATTTGAAAATATTGGTGTAAGAAAGTCAAAACAATTTTAACCAAACTTTAACTAATAATTTTTCATTTGACTCCAAAGAAAAAAAAATCCAATTTGTATTTATTTGCATATTTTAACAATGTTTGATGCCATAGTTAATTAATCATTGAAAAACATTCATTAAGGGAAACTTGGGGAGTCAATGTGGACAATTTAGACTCTTTCGTTTTTTTGTTATTTGATGATATTTTGTTGTTAGATTCTTCTATAAGGGTAGCTTATCTTATTGAGAGACTCAAATGGCCAATGGACAATCCCCACAGTCCTTTTATGAAGTTTTGCAAATTTTTGTATGCCAAACTTTGCAATAGAAATGTGGCAATATATTCTTTGTATGCTTCAAATTTTGGAGTTAAAATGGCCCTGATTTGGCTAGAGTGTATGACTTATGTATTTTTTCTTGAGTCTAGTTAGTACCGCTAGAGTTGTCTAAATATGGAGCTATAGGAACTAAAGAGAATACATGGTGATAAAACATGCTTTGATTCCAAAAGGTTTCTCATAGAACACAATGTAAGATTGAATATTCATGTCTTTGGCTTGTGTATGATATAGAATGTTTGTAGTGGATTTTCCTCATTCTCCACAAGAATGACAATAGGAAAATAAGTTGAATGGGCGAATTGAAGTGTATTTCTCATATTTTCAGCTATTGCAATGATGTTTAATTTTCATTTGAAGTAGCTTATTTCAAAATTTGTTGATAGAAATGTTGCAATATCAAAAAAATTGACTAACAACATCTTGGTAGAATTAGAATTAGCATTACAAACCTGCAGGTTAATTAGTGAACATGTTGTTTTCCCATTGGCATAACCTCTTACGATTTTTGTTGTAATACACCTTGTTCTTTTAGTTCATATAGTTGTTCTAATTTATTTATTTTTAATTATACTCTTGGTTTGCCCAATTTGAGCTTAATACATGATGAAGAATTTATGAAAGTGTCCCACAATTTGTTTAAGCGAGCATAGAACATAGGTTTAGGACAGAGTCACCTATAACCATCTATTGTTTTATGTTTCATTCCCTTATAATTACCAAAATTGTTTGTCGTAGATTATGTTAGGATCCCATGTTCCATATTAATCAAGATTTGTTAATCTTCCAAGTTAGTCAAAAGTCAAAAGTCAAATTTTGGTATATTCTAGCAAAATTTGCCTAGTCACAAGGCAAAGAATATCAGTTTGATAGAGAGTATTAATTTGATAAAGTGTCTCAGAGATACATCCTCATGTTCCATACTCCAAGGAATATATTCATCTACAACAAGGATCAACAAGATCTCCAAAAACCAAATTTGGCACTTGATTGCATTTTGATTGTGCAAAAACATCAGAGTTTTTATTTTTTTTAGTCACCTGTTTGCAGAGCCGATTGTGGCCCTTCAGAGATGCATATTTGGAAAATGGAGGAGGTTTTTGTTCATAAGAGGACAAAGTATAGTAAAATATCTCACTTTTTACACAGGGGTTACATGGTGAGATATCCATGCACGTATTTACAACCTATATTTCTGAATGCGCAAAGGCCTATTTTAGTCATCTTTTTGCAGAGAATATTATGAAGAACTTGAGTAGAATTTTGTGAAACCGAAAGAGGTTTATTTCAAAAAAATATTCATATACAAAAAACTCTTTCAATTTATACACAAGTACTAGGGTTAAATATATATCATCTCTTGTTTGACCCCTATTTTTCGCTGCACTTCTGGCGGATTCATTGGGCTTCTGTGTAGCAAATATTTTACTCAATGTAAATAGTCAAATGGTAATTTGGTGAATATAAATGGTAAAAAACAAGTTTATTGAGGGTTGATGAATGTAATTTCAAGTTTATAAGTTCGAATTCATGTATTGGATGATTTAAAGGATAAGATCAAGTAGTTTAGGAAAAGGAGGAATATCAGTTCTAACTCCTCCTAGGTTTTAGCAATGATAGGATATATGCATGTATTTGACTTTTTGTAGTAGAATTCGACCTCCTTAGGAGTATTTCGAATTGTTTTCATTATATAGGAATGTAATGCAATGTATTATAGGTGGGATTTATGATATTTTGAGATCAAAGGAGCAACATATGCCTATACTTTTCCTAAATTGAACACAGACACAGTTTGCAGACTTGTGAAGAGATTCTTGTGATGTAATCATTGGTATGAGTCTTTTTCTTCAATTGTGTAATGTTTATCTACTGTATATGATATATTTTATGACATCCATACTGTAATTGTCTTCATTCTCAACTTAATAAGTGATTTACAGAACTCAATCTTATGCTCTGTATTGTTTTAAGTTGACCATTTTTGTTTACACCTTCAACTTGTAAATTGAACTCATATGCAATTTATGCTTAGTTTACACTTTCCTTTGCTTTCCATCACCACTATACTACAACAAAATCATCAGCATACCAATGTTTACTTCTATCTTTCCTTTTCCATAGTTGCATCCTTGTTTCTAGTTCAGTAGGGTTTCATAAAAACAATGACCTATTTGAAAAGATGACTCCATCTCTTTTTTCATCTCCAAAAAATCAAATTATCCATTAGTGAGCTTAATACCTAGCCTAACATATTCTTCATTTAGTCATTTAGTTAGCTGATCTAAATGAGAGAGCCCTCTTTGGGTTGGTAGGGCTAGGTACTCAATCCTAAAGATTGGTCTATGGTTACCTCTTTGGTTTCTTTTCTCAGCCTTGGGAAACTAAGGAGTGATAAAAGATTCCATTGTGAATATGATTTTTCAATCCAAGTGTTTGATGAAATCCTCCAAATAAGCATAGTTTTGTGAAAGAAAATCATTGTTATATAAGCCCAAAATTGGCATGTGGGGGATGCCCTGAAAATCCTTGTCAAATGCAAAGAAAAGGGATGGATCCTAGTTTGGTCATTGTTATAGTCAAACTTATACAACATATAAACATAATTCCCAACAAAAATTCAATGACTTTCTTAAATATCCCTCTTCATTGCATCTTGCTTCAAAATAAAAGTATCATTCCACAATGTTTACTAATGCATGCTCAACATCTTCTGAAGCTTTATCTACCTTCATCCAACTGAGAGGTATTTCTTTCTATACCTAGCTTATACTGCAAATCATTGTTGTTGTTTCCATTGCATAATCTTTTTCATTTAAATCAGATGGAAACTTATTACAAAGACCTTTTTACAAGCTTTACAACATTTTCCAGTGTCTTTGGGTCTTATAGGACTTCCTTAGCTTGCTTTTGAAAACCACAAACAATATTCATAGTCCTTCAAAGTGAAGTGTGGCATAGTTTCCTAAAGATTCAAACATAGTCTCAACACCAAGTGTTACAAAGCCATTATGAATCCAGTAAGGCACAATGTTGTCATTACAAGCAGTAGAGATTTGAGCTATCTCTTTTTCATGATGGGAAATATAAGATCCACCCCTCCACCATGAACATAAAAAACAATAACCCAAATGTGGAACACTCATTGTACTGTATTCAATATGCCATCTTGGCTCATCAACTACTATTATTTTCCTCTCTCAATCTTCCTTTTTGAATTTGACACACTAGTAAGATTGTTTTTTTTTTTTAAGTAAAAAAGGGGAGGATCTTGTTATATTAAAAGTGCAGGCTTACAGAGTCTTTTGGAGTGCCAGATGTCCCGCCTAAAAAGGAAACCGGGACATCTGGTTGTCCCATGCCACGTGTTTTCTCTAAAAACAAACCAGGCTGCCATCTGTCCTGCCCAAAGGAAACCAGGACATATGTCCGCCATTAGTTTCAGACTATTCCATAACTTACTACTGACATCATAATGATAGTCTAACTGAGATAGAGCTCTACTTCAAAACAAAAGAAAATTTCTAACTATGAACATTCACAGAACCAATTACCCGGTGTCCTCATCGACTTCGTCATTCTTTCCCCATCTATATGGAAGCGCGAAGGGCTATGTGTACGTAGAGCATTGTCATCTTGGAGGTGTGTTGGAGTATGCAACATACATCATGTCGAGGCATTGGATGACTTGGAGGGACATGTAGATTTGGTCGTCCACCATGCTGCACGTTTCAAAGATCAGTTCCAGGTGCTCCAGGTGGAGGAGTGGAGGTTGGTCCTACCATTCACTCTGAATAGAGGAGAGGGGAATTGGCTTCTGTACGCCACTACCCTCCTCTTATTCATTTTCTCTGTCGCCTTGCTATCCTTGCTACTCGTCCTGTTGAGCCGCTTCCTCTGGAAATTCATCTCATGCTGAATTTTCCCTTTCTTCTATGCTGCCCAGGAATTCTTCGTTTACGTAGCAAGTTGTGTGTTCCCATGCTAGGTCACCTTCCTTGTGACTATGCATCATTCTTGGATCCTAAGACTTGGCTTCATCCATGAAATAGGTGGGGGGATCCCAATTATCTGAAACAGTGAAGAGGAGATGTGCTGGAGGAACCTGGATGGGTTCATCCGGAACAATATCCTCCACATAAGCCATGGGAGGCGTCCAAGGCTTCCTGGTTCTTCGAGTGCGCACCATAGCCAACACTCTTTTGAACTTCTTCTACCTCTTTCTGCGAGAGTCAAATGCATACCACACAACACCTCTGCGTGGTCGTCCTCTTGCTCTTGGCATGTAGAGGAGCATAGATATAACCAAAATGCCAAAATAGTAAGTGTCTCTACACCAACGCTCTGAAGGTTCAGCCTTCGACCACTCAGCTTCCAAATGAATTGCATAACCATCAGAGAGGCTGATAAGGATGAAGGTTACTATGATAGCCTTGGCCATTAAGGCTATGCCCTTAGTGCGCTGGTCCTTCGTCCTTCACTCGTGTGAGAGACCTCGTCCTCTGGTTTTGGCTGCTCGGGCTCGCTCCCATCTTAGTGATGAGGAGATGGGAGTCAGTGGCCAGTATTTATGGTCTTTCCCAACTCGTCCTCGCGTGTCCTCCCTGTTCTATGTGGCACCCCATCTAGGGATTGGAGATCCTTGTTGGCAAGAGCATGACACCGGTCTGAGATATCTGAGTTTTCAGAGATGTGTGCTTCCCAGTAGATGTTTTTTGTTTCCTTTGCTACCCCTTCATTTGCCAGGCAGTCCTCTACCCTGTTTGCGTCTCTTTTCACATGAGAGGGTATAATGCTGAGGTTATTTCTAAGGAGGGCTTCGAATTCCTCTGGAATCCTTGAGAGTCGCCAGTTGGGTGAGATTTTTAGCGGGTTTTCCCCATGGAGGATCTTGGTGATTAACTAGATGACAATTTGTGAATCCCCCTCCAGGATTAGCTTGTGACAATGTTTAGCAATTGTTGCTTGGAGACCTTGCAAGAGGCCTGCTAGATCTACCACATTGTTTGTGGTTTCCCCCAAGTATCCTGCTAACAGACATAGGATCTCTCCAATGGAGTTTCTGAGTGTGGCCCCATATCCTGCCGGTCACGGGTTCCATTTAGAGGCTCCATCGAAGTTGATCTTTATGAAATCTGTTGGAGGAAGGGACCAGGTGGTTAGGATGTTATGCTGACGCTTAGGTGCATTTATCGCCATTTGATTAGTCAGGATAGGCTGCCATCTTTGGATTATGAATTGCTCCTTTGGGTTGCAATTTATGTCCTCTGGTTTCTAGGGTTTTCTTCTAGTTGTTTCCTTGATGAGCGTGACAATTTTCTCCTAGGTTAGGCCTAGTGTGGAGGCTTTGGAGTGAAATATTTTTTTGTTTCTTTCTTTCCAAATTTGCCAAAGAATGAATCCTGGGAGGAGTTGCCAAATGTATGCCAGCAGAGGATTGTTGTAGGTGATTGAGTCCTAGTTTTCAAGCATATCGTTGATGCTGCTCCTATCTCGATTGGATCGACGCATTGTTTGAGCTCCTTGATCCCAAATCCACTGACTAAAGGGACACCTATTGAATAAATGTTCCTTGGTTTCCTCGTGTTGATGGCATAAGACACATATTGAGGGTCCGATGAAGCCTCTTTTCCTAAGGTTGTCCCAGGTTAGGACCCAGTTGTGCACAATAAGCCAGGTAAAGGTGGACACCTTGGGCCGGAGTGTAGGATTCCAAACCTTGTTCCATATGTTCTCCCTGTCATGATGTTGGTAATTTCCCTATAGGAAGTAGGATTCTTCAACGACGAAGTTTCCAGTGGTGGAGTGCCCCCATCTAAGAATATCCTAGCCTTCTTGATTGAGGATTTTTCGGTGATTTGCATAGTGTTTCCAGGCTTGTAGGTCTAAGTCATCTGGGACCATTAACTCTTGATTAGAGGTTTTCTAGTGATTCCATTGCAGTCTCTGATCGACAAGTTTCCAAAAATCTTTCACCCTTAGAAATATGTCCTGGTTTAGAGCTTGTCTGAGGGGGTCAAGTTCTTCTAGGTCACTTAAAGGTTTGAGTTTCCACCACGAGTCTTGCCAGAACATAACACTTTCTCCACTTCATACCTCCCAAAATGCATGTTTTTGCACCAGGTATTTTTTTTGCCAGGCTGTGTTCCAAATGTCAGATCCCTGTATTCAGACATTGTGTCTGATGAGTTGGTTTTCTTGTGTGAGAGGAGCGTACTTCTACTTCTAGATTTGCGCCCACAAAGATGTTGACATCTTTAACCACCTCCACCACATTTTGGCTCCCATTAGTTGGTTGAGTTTCCCTAGATCATGGAGTCCTAGCCCTCCCGCACTTTTTGGTGTACAGATCTTGTCCCATCCTACTAGCGCCCACTTCTTGTTTGGTTGGTGTTCGTGCCAAAGGAAGTTTCATCAGAGGTTCCTTATTTCTCTTATAACCTACTTGGGGGCTGCTAAGGCTACGAATAGATAGGTAGGCAGGGCTTGTAGGACATATTTGAGCAGGACTATCCTGGCTGTAATGTTGAGGGGCTTGAAGGTCCAATTGTTTAGCCTGTTGGAGATGGAAAGAAGAAGGCTATCCCAGGAAATGGATCTTGTTGCTGCACTAGTTAGAGGAATTCCTAAATAGTTGGATGAAAGGGAGCTCTTGGGTATTTCCAGGAGTCTAGACATATGAGTTTCGATCGCTACCAAAGTGTTGAAGAAGTAGAGTTTGGATTTGTCTAGGTTGAGAGTCATGCCTGACGCCTCTGTAAAGTCAGAGAGGATGGAGTTAAGCTTGTTTGCCTCTCTTGCGGTTGGCATGTTCATGAGGAGGGTGTCATCAACAAATTGAATATGTGAGGGTGCCAATTGAATATTGTGCAGACACAAGCATTTGAGAGATCCTTCCAGGACCGTTGACTTGATATAACGTCCCAGGCCTACCGCCATGAGCACAAACAGAAAAGGTGATAGGGGGTCACCTTGTATAATACCTCTGGATGGTGAGAAAGGTTGGGATCGGACCCCATTGACTAGTATGGAGAAGAAATATTGACGCAAATGTCGCACCCAGGGCACGTCTGCTCCCACAGGACCTTCTCTTCCTTAGGCCCGAAGAACTAAATTGCTCTTCAACTCCCTTATCGGGAGTTCTCAATACCCACAGAATGTCCCTGGTGATCTCCCTACTCCAAATCAGGAAATCTGACGTCGCAAAATCGCGAGTCCTGAAACCACCGGATCGGGTCTCACAAATCCCCGAACCACGATGAATATTCTCCACGTCTTCCTTGCTCTTATCAGGAATTTCCCCGTCGGGAAATCAACACTTACGAGGTCATGATCTACTGCACTCACGGATCCCTGAATCCTAATGGCTCAGTCAACACTGACCTTCTCCCACCTTATCGAGACTTCTCCTCTCTCGTAGTTTCTCACTATCACGACTTCGCCACTCGTGATACCAAGTCCTCGAGCTTCCAACTCCCGATACCCGATGTGCCGAAACGCTGATACTATCCTGTCACGCTTTCGCAACCTCGCGTCCTCGTGACTTGGAGTACCCAAGATTTGGGTCCTCACCCTGCAAACTCTCGAGTTCGCAAGATCTCCAGGTCTCTGCCACCTATCTTCCACTAGCCCTGACTGTGGCCCACACACTCCTGTCGGTATATCGCGGATCGCGATTTCCTATTGCCCAAATTCTCTTCCTTCGAAAACTCCGATGCCCCCAAAATACGACTCTTCGAGATCTCGTGCCACGCGTCCTCGTTGATGGACGGTTCTAAGCTTCCGTCGGGATATCGCAGATCACGATTTCTTGATGCAACGATTCTACACTCCTGAAATCCCCGATGGGTTAAATCCCGACTCCTATCCTGATGTCTGATGCATGTCTTGCCGAGATCAACGGCTAGGATCCTTTCTCGGGATTTCAAGACTCACGAGGTCTCAATTCTCTTGCTTAATAAAATCCTGATGAATCTAATATCCCTATGACTCCTCCGAGACTCCTCCTCTTCTTGTTAGGGCTTAACCCCGATGTAACTTCCCTAGATCTAACAACTGACGGGATTTCACAAATTTCCTCTGCGAATCCTGACCTTCGATTCCTTTCCTCCCTTCTTGAGGACTTCTTAGCATGGAAATATTCTGTGCAGCCTTTCGATAGTTTTGAAGCCTTGTTCCTCCTTAGCTTTCTCCAGCTTCCACAATCTCTTAGGAAAAAGAGACCTCTGTGCACGCACTTGCAACTCTTTCCTGAAACATTTCACGATGCAAGAACCCGGTGCTCTCCTTTGATGATATCACGAAGGTGCTATACCTCCTGAGCTTTTCCACTCTGATTCTTTCAGAGGGACTTGCATGCACTCCTTGCGGCAACCCTGTAAACACTTCAAGTGTTTGAACTTCTTCGACTCTGCGCACGCCTGCAAAAACAGTCCTTGATTTCCTTGCTCAGATTCACAACTGAGACTTCCTCTTCAGCCTGCGCACTCCTTGCATGGCTTCAACAATCCAAATCCAATTATGGGTGAACGAGAAAAAAAGTTAAACTACCTGAGCCTCCATCAACGCACTCCTTGCAGATGGTTTTCGACTGCACACCTTGTAGGAATCTCCTGGCTCAGATAGAGAAACAATTGAACCTCACTCTCTCTCCCTTTCATACTTCAGTTTGAAACATGAAATCACATGCACAACATATAAAATAAAATGCATGACAAGAAGCAAACATTCATGAACACATCAATAATATACACAGAGAAACAACACAAACCATGGATTTGAATCAGAACTTTCTTCTATTAATTCAAATGCTTGTACATGGGTGTTCTTCATACACTATTCTCTGCTTGCTCTTCTCTTCTCCCGAATGCTTCTTCTATTATGTTACAATCGTACAATGAGGGTGTCTATATCCGTTTTCCCTCTTGGACTCTAAACTATCAAATTTAGACTTAAAAATCCTATCTACCAACATCAAATCTATTAAATGCCGACTATCTACCAAAGGACGAGAGCTTAAAGGCTCAAGGTCCAATACAATATACAAATGTGCCTCATAAATGGCTTCATTAAATACTTGCGCAACAATCCAAAAGTATTTTCAAAAATTTAGGTTGGTTTGTCCAGCTGATCTCCACTTGATGTGTTGGCTCGCTTGATGAGTCGGTGATGCTCCTGCATCATACTCCTCGGCTTGAAAACTTTCATGGGCTCCTGTCCATGAGCTCCTGCACGGTCTGTCCATGCTTTTGAATCACTGCTTCAGTCTCCCAGTTGGCATCTTCCACTAGGTGGTTCTTCCATTTGACCAGATATTCGAAGTATTGCTTCCACCTGGTCTTTTTGCTCACCCTCTTGTTGAGTATATGCTCCATCTATGGCTTCTCTGCAATCGGCATTTGCTTCTGCCACTGGACTTCTGACTGTTCATCACTTCCAGCTCCTGCTTCCTCAGCCTTATATGGATATAAGTCTAATACATTGAATGTCAGAGATATTCCGATCTCATCCGGCAACTCAATTTCATAATCATTTTCTCCTAATTTCTTTAGGACTATGCATGGCCCAATTTTCTTCATTTTTAACTTATTGTATGTTCCTCTCGGTAACCTTTCCTTCCTCAGATGTGCCAGAACTAGATCCCCAACTTCGAACTGAAGTTGTCTCTTCCGCAAATCGGCTCTGCGCTTTCATTCTTGATTTGATTTCATTAGTCGCTCCTTCACCTGGCTGTGAAGTTATTTCATTGTCTCAGCAAATTCTTCTGCACTAGCACTGCTAGTAGCAGTCTGTTCTGAATCTTGCAATTCAGAAACTCCTCTCGACTGTCTGCCGTATACAATCTCAAATGGACTTTTCCTTGTGCTTCTGCTCACTAAGTCATTGTATGCAAACTCTGCCTGTGGAAACACATTGTCCCAACTGCTATGGTGCTCTGTCACCAATCTTCTCAGTAAGTCTCCCAGACTTTTATTTACCACCTCTGTTTTCCCATCCGTCTGAGGATGATAGGCAGAACTAAACACCAAGTTAGTCCCCATCTTTTTCCAGAGTGTCCTCCATAAATGTCCAATGAATTTCGTATCCATGTCCGATACTATACTTCTGGGTAAACCGGGAAGTCGAATGACTTCCTTGAAGAACAAATTTGCGATGTGAGTCGCATCGCTGGTCTTCTGGCATGGGATAAAATGTGCCATTTTGGAAAACCTGTCAACCACCACAAAGATCGAATCATGTCCTCTTTGCATCCTAGGCAATCCCAATACAAAATCCATGCTGATTTCATCCCACGACCTCTCGAGTATGGGTAATGGTTGATAGAATCCCGCATTCTGCTTTCGCCCCTTCGAATGCTGGCAAACTCTGCACCTGTCTACAAATATTTTGACTTTCAACCGCATCCCTGGCCAAAAGTATGCTTCGCTTAGCTTTGCAAATGTCTTGTCATGGCCAAAATGCCCTGCCAATCCACAACTATGCTTCTCTTTTAACAGATTCTCCCTCATGGAGCAATTCGGAATACACAGTTGATTGCCTTTGAACAACAGTCCATTTTGGATCATATAATCTATCCATGGGCTTCTATCTCTGAGAACTGGATTCTCAGCTGCTTCATATGCCTCTGCAAAATCTGCATCACCTGCATACATGTCCTTAAGATTTTCAAAACCCAATATTTTGATCCGGAACTCCTGCAGCAACAAACACTTCCTGCTTAAAGCATCAACCACTTTGTTAGTAGTACCTGAAATGTGTTTAATTACAAATGTAAAATTCTGCATATACTCTACCCATTTAGCATGTATCCTATTCAACTTCTCCTGTTTTGTCACAAACTGCAATGCATGATTATCACTATACAAAACAAATTCTTTCGGGATCAAGTAATGCCTCCACTTCTTCAACGCCTGTATGATAGCATAAAATTCTTTGTCATATGTGGAGTACTTAACTTTTTCCTCATCTATCTTCTCGCTGAAATATGCAATTGGTCTGTCCTCCTGGCTCAAGACCGCTCCTATGGCAAAGCCACTCACATCACATTTCACTTGGAACACTTTCGTAAAATCCGACAACACCAAAACCGACTGTTCCGTGATATTTTGTTTCAACAGGTTGAAACTCTTCTCTGCCTCTTTAGTCCAATGAAAAGATTTATGTCTTTTCCTGACTGTGTCCATCATCGCTGCGCTAATTCTACTAAAATTCCTGATGAATTTTCGGTAGAAACTAGCCAGTCCATGAAAACTTCTCACCTCGAAAATATTTCTCGGTGATGGCCAATTTTTAATTACCTCCACTTTATTTGGATCCATCTTTAATTCATTCGTCGATATGACAAATCCCAAGTAAATGAGTTATGTCTTCATAAATGAAGATTTCCTCATGTTGATCAACAACTTCTCCTGCTGTAGCTTATTCATTACTGCAGCTAAATGCTTCAGATGTTCTGCTTTTGTTTTACTGAAAATCAATATGTCATCCATATAAACAATGACAAATTTACCTATGAATTCCTTCAACACTTAATTCATTAACCTCATGAAGGTACTTAGTGCATTCGTTAAGCCAAACGACATGACTATCCACTCATACAATTCTTCGTTGGTTTTGAAGGCTGTCTTCCACTCATCGCCTTCCCTCATGCGAATCTGATGGTATCCTCTTTTCAAATCAACCTTTGAAAATTTTTTGGCTCCACTTAAACAGTCCATCAAGTCATCCATCTGTGGTAATGGAAACCTGTACCTGATGGTTATCTTGTTAATGGCTTTGGAATCGGTGCACATTCTCCAACCTCCATCTTTCTTTGGACTCAATACCGTTGGAACGGAACACGGGCTTAAAATTTCCCTGATCAATCCTTTATCCAACAGTTCCTGTACCTGCCTTTTGACTTCTTCGTTCTCCTGCGGTGTCAATTTTTATGCATCTTTGTTTGGCAAAATAACTCCTGATATGAGGTCTATATGATGACTCACACTCCTCATCAACGGCAACAAATGAGGTAATTCGTCTACCACAATGTCAGCGAACTCTTCCAGCAGTTATTGAATTTCTTCCGGCAAATCATCCACTCTTGTGATGGTCAAAACGATTTTTGGTTTCCTGACCACAAAGAATTGTGGATCTTCCTTCTTCTTTACTTCCGCTAGAAGTTCCTTCCCATTCATGAGAAGTGAAGTATTTCTCGGCTCTGGTTTTACTTCTTTATCTTTAATTGGAAGTAGCATATGTGTTCTTCCATTTTTCTCCAAAGTATACGTATTAATCTTCCCATCATGAATTACGTTCCTGTCATATTGCCATGGTTTGCCTAGCAATAAATGACATACATCCATAGGAATAACATCACAGAGTGTTTTATCATTATATCCTCCTATCTTGATGTCAACTAAGCACTGTTTGGTGACACTTACCTGATGTCCCTTCTATAGCCATGAAACTTTGTATGGACTCTGGTGATCAGTTGTCTCCAGTGCTAGTTTCTCCACCATCTCGGTTGAAACGAGATTATCTGTGCTACCGCTATCCATGATAACCTTGCACACCTTGTCTTTGGTTTTGCATGCAGTTTTGAAAAGTCTGTTTCTTTGAGTCGTGTCCTACACCTCCTTCTCAGGTGTTAAGATAACTTTACGCATCATCAATGACCTTCCGTCTTCTGTGTCTTCTGCTTCAGCATCTCGCCTCTGTGCCTCGACGATGTGAGCTTCTCCTCCATCCTTCTTCTTATCTGGACAGTCAACTGATTTGTGCCCATTCTTTCCACATGTGAAGCATGTGATGACTCCACCTCTGCCTCTTCCTCTACCTCTGGTATGAGGAAATGTGTTATTATCAGTGTATCCTCCGCCATGTTCTGTATGTTGCCTTCATTGTTCAATGTGCTGGCCTCGCTGTGAACTTCCACCTCTTTCTGTTCTAGTCTGAGGCTTCTTCTAGTCGTCCTTGGATTTCTAGAACCTATCTTGGGAAACTGACTTACCTTTTGGTTGGCTCCAACCTCGGCCTCGCTGTCCTGGCTTACGGCTCAGCTTCTCTTCAGCTTTTAACACCATTTGATATGCATCCTCCACCATTCTGATGGTATTCATACTCATCTCGTCCTGGATATCGTATCTCAAGCCATTCATATACCTGGAAACTTTTTCATCATCACTCTCCCGATGACCTGCTATGATATTTAGCTTATAGAATTCCTTAGTATACTCCTTCACTGTCATCAGCTTCTGTCTCAGGTTCTGCATTCTCCTGAACAGTGTGATCTGATAATCCCTTGGGATGAACTTTACCTTCATCTTCGCAATCATTCGATACCAGATTTTAATCTTTTTCTTGCCTTTGGAACGTCTATCTGCTTGAAGCTCCTCCCACCATAATGCTGCGTGTCCCTTCAATCGTGTGACAACATGTCTTACCTTCTTATCCTCTTCGATATCCTCATAATCGAAGTAGGTGTCAAGAGATCTAATCCAATATAGAAGCTCTTCTGCATCCAGATTCCCTTCATAAGCTGGAATGTCCATCTTTGTTTTCGAACTCATCTGGGCGATAGCCTTAATTAATCGCTCATTAGCTGCATCTTCGGCTGCAACTTCTCCTTGTTCTTCGACTTCAACTTCACCTTCGGAGTCACTCAGATTTCCAGCACTGGCTGTGCGTCTCTGCGCTGCCTCCATATCTTCTAGTCTCGCTCGAAGATCACGTATCTGCCTCTCCATTTCTGGATTCTGTGCTTGTCTCCCTATTCCTCTCTGGTTCCCTCTATCCTCTGGATCGGGTGATTGTCTTTCTCTCCTTGGCGGCATGGTGAAATTTTCTTTTCTTCTCTGCTACAGAAAACAAAGAAATCTTTCTCGCTCTGATACCACTCTGACGCAAACACGCCACCCAGGGCACGTCCGCTCCCATAGGACCTTCTCTTCCTTAGGCCCGAAGAACTAAATTTCTCTTCAACTCCCTTATCGGGAGTTCTCAACACCCACAGAATGTCCCTGGTGATCTCCTTACTCCAAATAGGGAAATCTGACATCGCAAAATCGCGAGTCCTAAAACCACTGGATCGGGTCTCACAAATCCCTGAACCCCGATGAATATTCTCCACGTCTTCCTTGCTCTTATCGGGAATTTCCCCGTTGGGAAATCGACACTTACGAGGTCGTGATCCACTGCACTCATGGATCCCCGACTCCCAATGGCTCAGTCAACGCTGACCTTCTCCCACCTTATCGAGACTTCTTCTCTCTTGCAGCTTTGCACTATCGCGACTTTGCCACTCACGATACCAAGTCCTCGGGCTTCCAACTCCCGATACCCGATGTGTCGAAACGCTGATACTATCCTGTCGCGCTTTCCCAACCTTGCGTCCTCGTGACTTGGAGTACCCAAGATTTGGGTCCTCACCCTGCGAACTCCCGAGTTCATGAGATCTCCAGATCTCTGTCACCTGTCTTCCACTAGCCCTGACTGTGGCCCACACACTCCTATCAGGATATCGTGGATCACGATTTCCTGTTGCCTGAATTCTCTGCCTTCGAAAACTCTGATGCCCCCAAACTCCGACTCTTCGAGATCTCGTGCCACGCGTCCTCACTGATGGATAGTTCTAAGCTTTCGTCGGGATATCGCAGATCGCGATTTCCTGATGCAATGATTCTACAATCCTGAAATCCCTGATGGGTTAAATCTCGACTCCTGTCCTAATGTCTTACGCGTGTCCTGCCGAGATCAACGGCTAGGATCCTTTCTCGGGATTTCAAGACTCACGAGGTCTCGATTCTCTTGCTTAATAAAATCCCGATGACTCTAATATCTCGATGACTCCTCCGGGACTCCTCCTCTGCTTGTTAGGTCTTAACCCCGACGTAACTTCCCTAGATCTAACGGCTGACGGGATTTCGTGAATTTCCTCTACGAATCCTGAACTTCGATTCCTTTCCTCCCTTCTTGAGGACTTCTTAGCATGGAAATCTTCTATGCATCCTTTCGATAGTTTTGAAGCCTTGTTCCTCCTCAGCTTTCTCCAGCTTCCACAATCTCTTAGGAAAAAGAGACCTCTGTGCACGCACTTGCAACTCTTGCCTGAAACATTTCACGGCGCAAGAACCCGGTGCTCTCCTTTGACGATATCATGAAGGTGCTATACCTTCTGAGATTTTCTACTCTGATTCTTTCAGAGGGACTTGCACGCACTCCTTTCGACAACCCTATAAACACTTCAAGTGTTCAAACTTCTTCGACTCTGCGCACGCCTGTAGCAACAGTCCTTGATTTCCTTTCTCAAATTCACAACTGAGACTTCCTCTTCAGTCTGCGCACTCCTTGCATGGCTTCAACAACCCAAATCCAATTATGGGTGAATGAGAACAAAAGTTAAACTACCTGAGCCTCCATCAACGCACTCCTTGCAGATGGTTTTCGACTGCACACCTTGCAGGAATCTCCTGGCTCAGATAGAGAAACAATTGAACCTCACTCTCTCTCCCTTTCAGACTTAAGTTTGAATCATGAAATCATATGCACAACATATAAAAGCAAATGCATGACAAGAAGCAAACATTCATGAGCACATCAATAATATACACAGAGAAACAAAACAAACCATGGATTTGAATCAGAACTTTCTTCTATTAATTCAAATGCTTGTACATGGGTGTTCTTCATACACTATTCTCTGCTTGCTCTTCTCTTCTCCTGAATGCTTCTTCTATTTTGTTACAATGGTACAATGAGGGTGCCTATATCCGTTTTCCCTCTCGGACTCTAAACTATCAAATTTAGACTTTAAAATCCTATCTACCAGCATTAAATCTATTAAATGTCGACTATCTACCAAAGGACGAGAGCTTAAAGGCTCAAGGTCCAATACAATATACAAATGCACCTCATAAATGGCTTCATTAAAGACTTGCGCAACAATCCCAAAGTATTTTCAAAAATTTGGGTTGGTTTGTCCAGCTGATCTCCGCTTGATGTGTTGGCTCACTTGATGAGTCGGTGATGCTCCTGCATCAAATATGAGGAGGTAAGGTTTAAAATCCAATTTACCCATTGTTGATCGAAGCCGAAGGAGTCTAGAATGGAGCGGAGGTACTGCCAGCTGACTCTGTCAAAAGCTTTTGAAAGATCTAGTTTGATGAGCATACCTGGATTTTTTGTCGACTTGAGAGAGTGGATGACCTCGTGAGCCAGTATGACACTGTCCATAATTTGTCTACCTTCTACGTACCCTGCTTGTTCCTTGGATATGACAAAGGGAAGAATTGGCTTGAGGCAGTTTGCAACCACCTTTGTTATGATTTTGTATATAACATTGCAGAGAGCAATTGGTCTAAACTGTTTGGGATTTGCAACCCTCTTCTCTTTTAGAATTAGGGTGAGAAAGGTAGCATTGAGGGCAAGGAGGACTTGGCTTGAAGTTCTAGATTCCTCCACTACCTGCCAAACCTCTTCTCTCATTAGGTCCCAGCAATGATGAAAGAAGTTAGTGGTAAATCCATCCAGGACTGGGGCCTTCCCTGAGGGCATATATTTTACTGCTTGGTCCACTTCTGCTTGGGTGATAGGTTACATCAGGGCCGCGTTCTATTCAGGAGTCACCTAAGAGGGTATGTGACTGGTTACCTATCTGATTGCTGTAGTTCTATCCTCCCTGGTTTCCATTAGTAGGTCTGGGTAGTAGTTGTTAAGCTCTACTTCTATTTGGGTATTTTCTCTTATTGGATTACCTTGGCCATACTCCAAATGAGTAATTCTGTAAATGTGTCAGCGATGCACCATAGCTCTGTGGAATAAATTTGTGTTCTTTTCCCCCTCTTTGAGCCATTGTACCCTGGATTTCTGTCTCCACAGAATTTCCTCCTGCTTTCTCCTTTCCTCTAGCTGCACTCGAAGCTTCTCCTCCTCTTTCATTAGATTAGTAGTTCGAGTTCCTTAAATTAAATTTTTTTGTATCTCCGCGAGTTTTTTCTCTATGTCCTGCATGCTTTGGAAAATATTTCCAAAGGTGTGCTTGTTCCAATGCTTTAGCGATTGCTTGAAGTTTTTGAGGCATTGCTGGAATTTGTGCATGCATGTACCATGATCTATTTCTTCCTGAGCCCACCATGATTTTACAAGATGATGAAAGTCAGGGTTTGAGAGCCATAATTTCTCGATCTGAAAGGGTTTGTATTTGGGTGTCACTCATGTTTCTAGGAAGAAGGCAACTGGCCAATGGTCCGACCCAACTTTTGGGAGAATAAGACTTTCCATACTTGGGGATACTTCAATTAGTTCTTCAACCACAAGGAATCGGTCCAGATAGTAGGCAACGTGTTGGTTTCCTAACCTACGGTTGGACCAGGTGAAGGTGCCATTGCTATTTTCAATGTCTACTAGCTTTAGTTGATCAATGAGGGCTTTGAAATTATCACTGTCCTACTCAAGCCTTTTTCTCCCTCCTGTTTTTTCTTCCAGTGACAGGATCATATTGAAGTCACCGCCTAAGATCCAGTTGGGCATGGTCATCCGTGTTTTGATGTGGGTTAGTTGCTTCAAGAGTTTGACTTTTTCCTGCTGGCTTTGGGGTCCATAGACGTTTTTGATAGCGCCCTCCTGGGTTGAACCTGTGACCTCGAAGTGGGTCGTTATTGTGCCTATTGTGGAAAAAGGTCTGCTTAGAATAATGTTTCATGGGTTCCATAGTATGGCCAGACCCCCTGAAGCCCCTGTGGAATATGTAAGAACAAAATCACATCCCCTCCAAATGCATTGGAATATGGTTTCAGCTTCTGCCCCAAAACATTTCGTTTCTTGTAGCATTAGGATATCTGGATTTTATGCTTTGATGCAGTCTCGGAGGATCTTTTGTTTGGATTGACCATTGAGTACTTGAATGTTCCAGGTGATTATCTTCATCATAATGAGGGGGGTGTTGGGTGGAGGTATCCCTCCAAGAGATTTTGAATTTTCCCTAAATTGAGCATAAGATTGCCTGCCTCCTTGATGACTTGATGTGTTGATTTCCATGCCCTTCTTTTGTTTTCTCTCGGTATCCTCTTTGAGTCTGAGCTTGGATATGTGACTATACCTAGGCGTATTGTGGATCCTACAGAGGAGTCGAGAAAAACCTTATGTACCTTTCGAAGTTGCTCCTCAGGGAGGGCATGCAGATCCTTTTGATTGAGAGCTTCTTCAAGTTTTTCTAGGTCAATGCCTGGGATATCTCAATCTTCCAACTGCATTAAGGTATCTCCATCTACGCCTCCCCTCTCTTCTGGGTTGATTTCACGATTTGGCCTAGAGGAGGAAGGGGTTTGGTTCTTTCCTTTACCCTGTTGCTACTCTTTGTGTGGATCTTGGATTTCTTCGTCTTCCGGTAGATGATTCAGAATATCATAGGAGTTTTTGGTCGATATATTGGGTTTGGGGTCTGGATTTTTCTTTCTTGGAGGGTTTTGTTTCCTGCTTGTGACAGTGGTGAAGCCATATTTCTGTTTGATATCACTGACTTTGGTAGATTGGGTATTTAGAGGTCAGTCTCAGAAGAGATGTCCGTGTTCATGGCATTTCCTACAGCAAAAAGGGATATGTTCGTAGTCCAGCATTTGTTGCTAGTCCTCATCCTAATATTCCAGAGTTACCAATCCCACTAGAGCCTTAGAGATATTCATGTATACACAGATTCAGGCATACAAAGTGTATTTTCTTTGCTTTGTTGCTTTTGATGTTTTGACGTAGTGACCCAATGTGTTCCCTATACCCATAAGAATTTCCTCTAGCCAGAACTCTTGCGGCAAGGAGTAGACACACTAGTAAGATTGTTAGTGTGGAGGTAGCATTAAATTTTTAATGAAGCAATTGCTACAACACTAGCATATGGCTTGGATTCGACTGTTTAAAATAAAATTGGGAAATCTACACCTTCCTCCTTACCCAAGAGAAAAATGTCATGGACCATAGAATTACCAGATAGCCCAACAATAGTTTCTTGGTTTTCAAAGTGCCCAACATCACCCAAATTGAATTTATAAGCTAAGATATTGACAAAGATATGAAAAACAATGTAAAGGAAGCATGAGAGATTGAGGTGGGAAGGTATTTTTATCCAACCATGTTCGATGTTGTATTTAAAACCTTTAGTCTTGACCAACCTCTCAGTCCTTTAGGAAGGCCCACGCAAGAAGATGCTCAAGAATTTCTTAGTTTTTTTATGGATTAGTTGCACAATGAACTACTTAAATTGGAAGGTAGTGACCTAAATGGATCTGGTGGAAACAAAATTTCATTGGTTACAGTTAGTGGCAATGATGATTGGGATATTGTTGTCCCTAAGAATCAAACTGAAATAATTAGAACACAAACTTTTATGGAGTCAAAACTAAGTGCCCTCTTTGGGGGGAAATTGAGTGTTGCCAAATTAAGAGGTAAATATATGTCCTTTATTTCTTATATATTTGTTTGAAGTGAGAATCAAATCTTTTATTTGTATCCTTTTGTAGAAAATAGATTATAAATTTCTACCTTTCATAGTTGCACTAATTTATAATCACATCATCATCTAGATTATGGGGGGAATCTGGTGGAGACATTATTTTTCAGAAATGTAATGTGTATAATAGTGAATG
>JZKD02S1653207.1:291003-301494 GCA_000966675.3 Picea glauca
AACTATAAAATAAGTATATACCATTCCACTTAAAATTAAAAATCACTCTAACCTTATTTTCTACCTACATTCTTCTATCAATTACACACTTAAAAATCTTATCAAGACCTAGAAAAAATCCTTATTCCCATGTAAAACTGTCATTAGTCATGAAGACCCATGATGTGTGCCCATGGGCTCTACTTATGTTCAATCACGGGAGTCAATGTCTCTCTCTCTAATCTGGACTTTAGCTTACGGAATCTGTAATGGATGGAGTTATATGCCGAAAGTGTCCTTGCGATTTTAATAGTACATTCAAACCACAAGTTCATTGGCAATCAATTCTCTTGCGTGTGGGCAAGCTGGCTTCAATTGTATGCTTGCCTCATTCACACCAACTACATAATATCTTATCCACTTCCCTTGCAATTTCCAAATTACTGCAAATTAGTGGCTCTTCAGGTTCCACACGTTTTTATATTTTACTCTTACAGCATGTCCTTGAATTTGTAAAGCAAGTTGGCGTTATGAAATCCAGATCCGACTTTAAAAATATATATACATATTTAATCCGTGTCAAAAGGTGTTGTGCTCTTGGGAAGACATGGCCGCTGAAAAAGACGGAATTCTTACATAATCTACATATATAATATTGGTTATCCCCCTCTAACATTACATGTTAGACAAATGTTTTAGTTGTTTTTCAAATTTGGACTTTAGCTTCCGGAAGCTCTAATGGTTTTGAATATTCAAATGTTTGAAAAGAGTTATATGCTTACCATGTCATTTATATGATCTTTCTAAATTCTGAATAAACTTATCAGTCTTTGTTTTTAGGCCATGGATTATAGTGAACAATTTTTAATTTAAATATTAGTTCAATAGGAAGTTCAAGACATTTTTTTTTTATGGTTATATCCCAAGTTATGGAGTTAAAATACTTTATAATATTAAACAAAAATCTTAAAGACGATGATATCCACTAATACAAAACATTTAAGAAGTACATTTCTCTAATATTTGCCCCATTCCGGCTAATACAAAACATTTACTTCTTATTTGGCCTCATATCTAGCTAGGGAGCAATTTTAATGATAATTTTAGTTTCAAAGTTACAGAAATGGAAGAGATATCCATATTTCATCGATGGAGGTGAATTAATGCTCTAGAACTAGCATTAGTTCATAAACATTTAATGATTTTTCTACATTTATCCTTTCGTAAGTTTCATTTCATTATGTTAATTGTTGTGGTGACTAGCAGGGCTTATGTTTGTTGTTGTAGTGTCCAACTGCTATCACTCCCATGTCCACCTTAGATTGCATGCAAGATCCCTCTGGCTATTTATTTGTTTTGTTTGTTTTAGATTGCATGCATGACCCCTCAGGCTAGGCTTCTAAAGTATGAGGAACTACAGAGGAATATAACCCTTCTCAATTCCCTTTCTTGTCCCAAGACTTCAATCGTCATGCACAAATAACCATGTATTTTCCTGTCCCAACACTTCAATAGGACTGTGCATGCCCCTACTACCTAATGCCAGTTTCTTCATTTGTTGGGTGTTTTTTGGGTGGCGTTTTGATTTCTTCACATGCTGGTGCAATATGCAGGTGAAACAATAGAAATTTTATCAGTAATATGCTTTTGTGTATGTGTGGGTTATGTTACTAATCATGATCCATCAATTAACCTATAGAGTTTTTTTTACAAAACCTATTGTCTTTACTATCACATCCATACATAAAAAAAAATTATGGCAAGGATTGTTCCTTTTAGTTTTTATCATTGTAGAAGCATAAAAGGTATCAGGTAAAACTGTTGAAGGGTATTTACGGAGGCCATTAATATGTCGTAGGCTAAAGATTCTACGAAATGAATATTTTTTCTAGGGATATTTACCCAAAATCCGGCAAGAAATTGTTGGATTCATAGATTTAAGTGATTATTTATGTAGAATCTAAGTGCCCTGGGAGTTTTTCAGCATGATGAATCCATTTCTGCATTCAAAAATGGATTTTGAACAAAAAAATAGTGATTCGTGTAAATTTATATCGTCATATTCCGGTGAAAAAAACAATTTCGTAGAACAGCTAGCCAATGCCCATTAATATTATACTGTTTGTAAACCTAATTTAAATTTGAGATAATTAAGACATGAATATTATACTTACCTATTGCAATCACGTCGTCTTCTTTTTGTCTTCCATTCTTCTTTTATGTCTTCCTTTCTTTACCTGTAACACAAGCTAGATGCTTTAATCGGTAAATGAAGATAAAAAGCTCAATTTTACATTGAAACATTGAAACATATGAATAGTAAATATAACAACTTGCATAAGCATGTTAGGTACCAGGTAATTCAAAATTCAGATAATTAATCCATGAATATTTACGTTGGGAGATGTATCTATTGGAAATGACCATAATTAATAAGATTTTAATTATGAATAGATTTTGTATAGATAGGGTTTAATATAGAAGGAATATTCTTCATCATGTCCATAAATCAAAGGATAAAAATTAACAATTTAACTTCCTCTCATGTCAAAACATGATGGTTAGTCATTACTAGAGGTCATTAAGACTTTAGGAGCCCAATCATTGAGACTTCTGCAAGGTGCATTCATGAGGTATGACACCATGTATGCCCATGTATAATAGTTGACGCTAAAATATCCGATGAAATCTATGTCCCTTTCCCTCCAAGTTATTTTCCTTTCTTTTCCACTTCCTTTCGAGCAATGATGTTGACATGCAAGTACCTAATTCCCTCCACGCCCATTTCAAATTTCATTTTGTTCTGCCGGTGCACATTTCAAATTAATTTTTACCTGCCATGCCCATGCTCTCATTCCTCTTCATTGTTGAATATCCCATGCTTTCGCTCTCATTCCTAAAGGCTTCTCTGCAACTCTAACTCCTGCAAAAAATTTAAACAATTTATCAAGCATGAGATTGATCGGTACCTACGACCCGATATGCTTATGACAATCACTTTTTAGCAGACATATGGTGTATGTTGGATCTCTTTCACTGTAAAATAGATTATATGGATTCCCACGTTATTGAAGCAGACTTGGCATGTGCTCAAGTGAAGTACTCGGAGGATGATCACAAGCCTAAAAAATCATGTTCTGATCAGAAGCAGGATGTCTTTCTCCAACTAATAATTCACAAAAACAGATTTGTTTGGTAACAATAGCTAACTGTCTGTATATTCGATTTATAGGTTTACTATTAGATATTGATATATAGGTTTACTATTAGATATTGATTTATAGGTTTACTATTAGATACTATTGAATTTGCATTGCTTTGTAAGTGTTTTGTGTTTTACATGTTCTTAACCTTGGTGGGAGAGAGAGTGGAACTTTAGTATAGAAGATGGTGTGCCCATCAACAACAAAAAGAACAGATCATTATCATTTAAAATAGGAGACTTGATGAAAGACAAAGGAAAAGTAGGAAAAAGCCAAAAGATGTGGAAGAAGAGGGGAATAGTAGTCTACCATAGGCCAACTCATTGTAACCATAGGTCATTCCGTGCTACCCTACAATAAATAATAAATTAAGTGTTATCTTGTGTAGGACGCCATTCATTCAAGATGGCTCATTAGAGTATGAGATGAATTGAAACAATTTTTCCGCATTCTTTTTTATCCTTCCTTTCGATCAGGTATGGCTTATCAAAAGATGATTCAAGTAATTTGAAGCTAGCCAAGAGTGCAGTTCATCTTGGTGGATGGATCATAGAAGTGGTTCAACCAATATGTAAGGGCATCTCCTGAATTCAGTGAAAAAATAATTGGAAAGGAAAACAAAATTCCAAGCAATCCATTCCTATTTCTGCATACTATTGACTCAAGTAGCAGGCGGGGAATAGATCCAAAAATCTCGCCACCTGATCTCTGCAGTTTGATGATAGACTCCTAAATATTTATCCAAACCTGTTTAATTCAAGTTTCGTGTATTTCATTATTGTTTTATGTTTTGTTCTTTGTGTTGTTTATTTAAAATTTCAACGACTAAATGGAGATCAACATGGATATCTTGTTCTGTTGTGGAGATGAATTTATGCTATAATAACAAGTTTTTCATGGCAGTGTAGTCCCTACTAGGTTGGAATGGGAATAAATGCACTGTTATGGTGGGACCAAGGGAGAAATAGAAGCCTGAAGCAACAGAGACACGTGGGAAGAAAATTGAAGTACATGTGGCATCCATGTAGAAGATGACTCGTCCTAGTGTGTCACATGCTAGCCACAAGACATCGGGTTGGTAGATGACCCGAGGAGAATGTCACTGCGGTAGTAAGGCCAGATCCCTGAAGAACCTCCTGAATTAGTTAATAATAATATTATATTAATATGGGGTTAATATGTGAACGAGGATGTCAATCATACTTTGGTTTTAATAGATGTGATACTCTTGTTTTAATTTTTTCCTGGAGCGTGTATAGTTCAAATATGAGACTTAGAAAATTTCCATCGTAATGACTTGAAGAAAAAGAAAATAATAGTAGTATTTTTTTTTTTTTGAAATAAATGTTCCTGGAAAAAAGGACTAGGAATCACACACATTAAACATTCAAATATAATAAAAACAATTTCCTGACATCCAACATAGTTGAAGAAAAAAAATTCTGAGCACATTAAAATAAAAGAAGATGATCGATATGCATAAAGAGAACTAATTTAGCATTCCGAAAGCAGCCCACAAGGCACCGTCGAAATTGTTCCTGAATTAGTTTTCTTTGAAATTTATCAGAAATTAATGATGTATGTTACATATTTTTGGAATCTGTTACATATTTCTGGAAATTTATATGTGTTTGTCATATAGACTGGGATTGGGGCTCCCACGTACCATAAAACAAATAAATACAAGAAATAGGACTATAGAAAGAAGAAGTGCACGATGCTAGAAAGGAAGACCTGAAAAGAAGAAATTGTAAGTTATCAGTTTTTGGTTAGAAATTTCTATTTAAAGAGGTAGAATAAATGGATTGATAAAGAAAGCAAGATGTGATTAGTATATATTTACTATGAATTCAATGTCTTTTTGTTGCTCTCGTTGATGACCACTCGAATCCTACCAACCGGTTGTTGCCCTATGTCGGTAAGCTTGTCCATTCTCCTTTGGAGCCATTCTTCAATGTAGCTTCTCATGGTGGCCATGTTGATTTGATCCCGGATTTATATGTTGAAAAGTTCGTTTTTTAATTTCCTTAGATCCATAGAAATACTATGTAGATCCTGTTCAATTTCTTCATTGTGTGCCAAATAGTCCACTAGCCAGTTCTCGACGTCATCTTGACCATATTTAAGGATGCCATAAAACTTTTCTAAAGATAACCCCTTTAAAATATCAATTTTTTCATCAAAGGTTTGCTTGGTTAAGGACAATGAGTTGAAGATTAGTTTTGGGTCTTGAACCTCATTGGTACTTTCGGCTAAATCTGTTTGGGTCAGGTTTCTAAATAGTTCTTCTTTCTCTAATATGGCTTGTTCACGTGATTCAAGAATGAGGTGTAGGTTGTTAACTTTCTTTTTAAATCATGCTTTTAATTATTTGATCCGGTTTGAGGAGGGGATATCTTCTTGTCTTATTTTCAGATCTAAGAGTTTGATGACATAGTCACCAAAAGGGATCACCGTCTCTAGATATAAATGATCTTCATTTTTTAAATATGCTTGCAAATGTTCGTGCAAATCATTTTCCCTCATTTGAAAGGAAGCCATATTTTGTGATGTTTCCCAGGCTTCAGTAATTAGCTCCATTCTTTTCTTGATATTCTTCTCTACATAGCCTCTGCAGGATGTGAGGAGGATGTAGGATCCTTTTAATTTGGATGTAGGGGTGGCATGAACTTTTTTTGCTAAAGTACTGGCAAACAATGGGATAGGAATCAAGGCCTCCTCCAATTCCTTGATTTGGCCATTCAGTCTGGCATTCTCCACTTCAATTCCTCCAATGGAATCATCAAGAGCATCTGTGGTTGCTCGGTGAAATCGGGATAGTTGGGACAACTAAATATTCCTATGGTTAATCTCTGAACGAGATTTCCCTTTCTTATTTGTTACATCCCTCTTTTCAATAATTAAATTTTTAGATTGGTTGTCAAAAACAACGCTTTGGAATACAAAGGATTCATCTTCGTAAAAAATGTCGGTCTCAGCTATTTCCATAGAAGTTTCAATTTGCATGTTCTCACTTTCAGTTTTAGGCTCTTCCGCCTACCCTACAATGTTTTTTCTCTTCTTTGTCATGGGAACCTTGTGAGAACTATCAATTTTTCTACAAGGAGGGTTCTTATCTCCTCCTCCGTTTGAATATTTTTGGGTTTCTTTCTTACTGGGGTGTGTCATTGAACTGATGCTCTGTGATGTCATGCTCTTGGGAGTGTTGGTCGGGGAATAAACACTCTTCTCACCAGAGCCTTTTCCTTGTTGTTTGTACAATTCGGTTGTTCTTTTCAATGTCTCTATGTCGACATCGTCAAGAGCATGAGTGTTTTCATCACTCTCTCTATCTTCGGTCAGGCGTGTATGGATAAAAAAGATGCTAAAGCCAACTGCTAGTAAATGTTCTCAAACATTCCCATTAGGGTCAAACCTTCTTAGCCTTTCAACATATTTTAGTTTCAAGTTCTTGAAATGGCTTGCGAATTCGTCAATCTTGTTGACATTTCTGAACACAAATTCCCCGACTTTCCAGGGTAGAGGAATGAACTATTTTTTTCTCTTGCCATGGAAAACTTGCAACCAGTAGTTGTATTGCCTTGTTATTTTTGTAACAAACATCTTGTCCGTGATGCGACATGGAAGGAAATAAGGATTTTCCTTGGAACCAAAGATCATTATTACACTGTAATTTTCCTTTTGTTCAAGTGTCCCCTTCCTGTCCAAAAACTCGGTTGCTTGGCTAGACATATGGGGAGCATACTTTCCTAACAATAAATCTCTGAAAACTGAGACAAATTCATTAAAAGCACCATAAAAACAATTGGAGGCCTTGTGCCTCCACAAGGTATAGTACCAGAATGTTAGTGAGTCCAATTCATATTTTATCTTCTTGGACAAAGACAGTTTTGGAAAAAAATATCAATGTGCTATCACGGAAATCAAGTAGGATGACATATAAAATTTATGTTCTTCTTTGAATCGTGACAATTGGGAACAAATTTCAATGGAAGTTAGCTTCCCCCAATAAAAAATGGATTGTTCCTTGACTGTGAAATCAAAATATAAAGAACTATGCGGGAAATTCTTGTTGTGGATTCGTGTCCCGTTATTATTGTAAACAACCGAGTAATTTCTTGGAATGTATTTCTAAAGGAACTGACCTGCAACTTTGTGATATCTTCAGGAAATTTTGTCGGGTCTTCGAGGAAATCGGGTAAGAGGTCCAACCAGTTGTCATGTTTTTCTAGGAACTGTTTCCACTCTTGTCCTCTGAAGGTCAATCTTGGCTCTGACAATCTTAACATCTTGCAGAATACCTGAGGTGATAAAGAAATAGGATAATGGTCACGCAGTGGAATAATTCTTTAGCTTGAAATATATTTTTCGACGCACCAAGAGAGGACCTCCTTACAGTCAAAAACCTTAGGGATGCAGCCTGCACGAGAAATTTCAGAGGTCCAAATCACTTCACTTTGGGTGGAACAGGATGAATCGTAAGAGTATGCTCTGGACCACTGGAAGTTCTAGTCCTCACATCCTAAGATATTCACTGTATCTCCACAGAACTGTTGTCGAGCTGCTGCCATAAGTTTACGAGAACATTCATTTTCTCCAAATGATGTTTGAAATGAAGAGTTGGAAGGGATAATATAACCCTCCACAAATATTGGTCCAATCCGTGTGAATGGGAGATCTCCTCGATCCTTTTTCTCATTAATGACAATCTCGACGGTTGTTGCATGATGCGTTGTTAGCATTAAAGACTAGTAATTGTATAGCTATAAGTGGGAAGATGGTGGGTATGATGAAGAGAAAAAATGAATTAGAGATTTTTGGAAACCACCAACGTGCCGACCCACAAAACACATTCCATGCTATTTGAGATGAACAATCGGAGGGGATAATATAACTCTCTACATATCTTGGTTTAATGTGTATTAATGGGAGATCTCCTCGAGCGTTTTGCTCATTAATGGAAATTTTGATGGTTTCTGCATGATGAGATGTTAGCATCAAAGGTTACTAATTGCATATTTAGAAATAAGTACGAAGGTCACGAAAACGGGAAAGAGAAATTAAGGAGTGGATAATTATTGAAAGTAGTCGGCTGGGATTCAAAATAAGGTTACAGGGTACAACCTTTAGAGGTGAGCTCCCGAGGGTCAAATTGTATGTCTCAACATTTTTTGAGTGAAAAATGCATAACACGGAAGAGGGCACGATGGGATAGTGCAGACGTCAATTTGTATATCGCAGAAGTCTGGGTACTGTTTGAAGGCCACTAAACAATGGAAGCGCAATAGTGAGCCTGTGTGTCCGGGAACCCACAGTCGAAAAACTAGCTTAAGTATGGAATAGGGAAACAATAGGCCGAAATTGTTTTCACTAATATATTGAAATTTGTAATAGATATGCCATTAGCTGGCAAGATATTTTCTACATGTTTCTGGGCAAGTTCTGTAGCGATAGCCAATGTGACTGTCTCGCTAAGCCTTTTACTTTATAATGGCGGTCTGTATGGTTGTTGCATGATGAAATGATAGCATTAAACCTTGGTCATTGCATACTTTGACAGCAGTGCGAAGGTGGCGGACACAACAAATATTGACTAAGAATTGGATATTTCATGAACCCTCCAACTCGAGGATCCACGAAAGAGATTCCATGAAATGGGAAAGCATGGAAAGTAGTCAGACGGGCCTCAAAGTAGGGTGACAATGGTTCCCCAAGAGACGTGATTTCCAAAGGTCCAATTGTATGTCTCAGAACTTTTGAGTGCAAAACGTGTAACACGGAAGAGGGGATGTTGTGGGAGTTTCTCATCAATGGAAATTTTTAAGTTTCCTACATGACAAAGTGCTAGCATTAAATATTTCCAATTTCATATCCATAAATAAGTATGAAGGTGGTGGGAATAGGGAACAACAATTAAGGAATGGCTAATTATCGAAAGCGGTCGTTCGGGCTTCAAAATATGGTTACAAGATACAACAAATAGAGGTGAGGGCCTGAGGGTCAAATTGTATGTATCGAAAGTGTTGACCGTAGAACGCATAACATGGAAGAGGGAATGATGGTGCATTCATGCGGACAAATTGTAAACACAAGCTTGATCCCTCCAGTCCGGGAACCTGTAATCGAAAAAGTGTCTAAGTATGAAACAAGGAAAAGATGGGCCAAACTTGATACATAATTTTTGCAACATGTGAAACCATGTAAATGTATCACTTCATGAACATACAACCAACTTGCAGCTAAGTATTGAAAGGAACTATCGATGGTTAGGCTCATGATGGGGTATTCCAGCGGAAAAATTGTATATCATGGAACTCTGGGTACTGTTTGCAAGTCGTGGAAGATTCGAAAGACAATTTAGATCATGTTAGTCTGGGAACCCACAATTGAAAAAGTGTGTAAGTATGGAATAGGGAAATGGTGGGTCTGACTTGTTTTCGCTAATATATTGAAATTTGTAATAGCTTTCCCATTACTTGGCAATATCTTTTCTGCATGTTTCTGAACAAGTTGTGTAGGGATAGTCAATGTGACTGTCTCCTTGAGGCTTTTGATTATTAATGATGATCTTTATGGTTGTTGCACGATGAAATCTTAGCATTAAACCTTTGTTGTTGCATATTTGGAAAAAAGTACAAAGGTGTCTGATAGAGGAAACAGTGACCACGAATTAGAGATTTTGTGAACCCGCCAACCCGAGGATCCAAAATAGGGTGACAAGGTTTCCCCAGAAGATGATAGGCCCCAACACTCAAATTGTATTGCTCGAAACATTTGAATGCATAATGTGTAACATGAAAGAGGGGAAAATGTGGGAGTTCGACAATCATTTTGTATATTGCTGAGGTCTGGGTGTTGTTTGTAGGTCACGAAACAATGGAAGTGAAATCTAGATGCCAAAATAATTAATGTGCATTGGGAAGGGTATGACTGTGGAGGGGATGGAAGGGAGCCATAAATGATTTGAAACTTTATATAAACCTGGGTAAAGTGAATCTTGTGAGTTGGAGGAGCCTAGGGTGGAAATGTAGATCACAAATTTTTTAGTGCAAGATGTATATCACATAACATGTTGAAAAATTTGGCTAATTATGGAAAGGAACGACGGTCTTTCTGAGTAATGTAAATGGCAGTTTAATGCGTTTTAATGGGAGATGTCCTCGAGTTTTTTTTCTTGTTAATACCAATTGTTTCATACCAGGGTGAAATCATGAAGGTGGGTTACACTTTTGCTTGTTTTATGACAAAAAAAACTGTATTTTCACAAGTTATTCAACTTCCGACATATAAAAGTATTTTTTTTATTTAG
>JZKD02S1653207.1:316065-347314 GCA_000966675.3 Picea glauca
ATTATTTGGACAAGTTCGTCATAGTCTTCTTGGACGATATCTTGGTGTACTCCAAGATAGAGGAAGAACACGAACAACATCTTAGAATGGTGCTGCAGGTGTTGAGAGAACACCATCTTTACACAAAACTGAGCAAGTGCTCATTTTACCAAAAGCAGATCCATTATCTGAGACACATTATTTCTGAAGAGGGGATTGTTGTGGATCCTGAGAAGGTACAGGTCATTCAAGAGTGGCCAACGCCAAGAAATGTGATAGAAGTTAGATCCTTTATGGGTCTGGAAGGTTATTATAGGAGGTTCATAGCCAGATTTTCAAGGATAGCTCATGCTATCACTTCCTTGCAAAGGAAGGAGAAGAAGTTCCAGTGGACTGAACAATGTGAGAGAAGCTTCCAGCAATTGAAGCAGCTGCTCACTAGTTCCCCAATCCTAAAGATTGTTGATCCAAGTAAGGATTACATAGTGTGCATGGATGCATGTAAGGAAGGGTTGGGAGGAGTTCTCAGCCAAGAGGGATCTGTAATTTGTTATGAATCCCGAAAGTTGAAAGAGCATGAAAAGAATTATTCCACTCATGATTTAGAGCTGGCAGTAGTTGTCCATGCATTGAGGAAATGGAGACATTACCTCATGGGCAAGAAATTCGAGTTGATAATAGACCATAATGGTCTGAAGTATTTATTTGATCATCCAACCTTAAATGCCAGGCAAATTAGATGGCTGGAATTTCTGTGCGAATATGACTTTGATATCATGCATATCAAAGGGAAAGACAATAAGGTGGTTGATGCACTCAGCAGAAAAGTGCATGAATTACATGCTACAACCATTAGCATGTACAGAACTGAGTTGAAAGATAGAATTGAGGAGGCTGCAAGTGTTGATTTGCAATACAAAAGACTTGTAGCAAATCTACAGCAGTGTGAGAGACCACAAACCAAGGAAAGTTACACCTTGGGAACTGATAGTTTACTTCTGTAAAAAAACAGAGTGTATGTACCTAATGACCGAGAATTGAAGCTGGCAATTCTGAAGGAGATGCATAACGTGGCTTATGTTGGACATCCTGGATATCAAAAGACCGTGTCAGCAGTCAAAAGCCATTATTTTTGGCCGGGTTTGAAGAAGGAAATTGCTGAATACATCGCCAGATGTATGGAATGCCAGAAGGTCAAGGCTGAGCACAGACACCCAACAGGGTTGTTGCAGCCTTTACCTATTCCTGAGTGGAAATGGGATGTGGTAACAATGGATTTTATCACAGGATTTCCCAGAACAAGCAAGCAGCATGATTCAATCATGGTGGTGGTGGACAAGCTTACTAAAGTTTCCCATTTTATTCCACTGAAAACCACCCACAGAGCAGCAGATGTTGCTGATATATTTTTAAAAGAAGTTGCACGCTTGCATGGAATTCCTAAGACACTTGTGTCTGATAGAGACCTGAAATTAACTTCGAATTTTTAGAGAGGACTGTTCAAAGGATTTGGAACGAATCTGAACTTTAGTACAACATATCATTCTGAGTCTGATGGACAGACAGAGAGAGTAAATAGAGTAATAGAAGACATGTTGAGAATGTATGTGATGGATAAACCATCAAGGTGGGAATACTACCTGCATCTGGTAGAATTCGCCTACAATAATGGGTATCATACATCTCTGAAGATGAGCCCATTCGAAGCACTTTATGGAAGAAAGTGCAACACTCCAGTGAGCTGGGATAATACAGATGACAGAACAGTAGTTGGACCTGAACTACTCAAAGAGATGGAAGATCAAATGATAAAAATCAAACAGAATCTGAAAGCTGCCCAGGACAGGCAGAAAAGTTACACTGATAGTAATAGAACCCATAGAGAATTCAAAGTGGGTGACCATGTTTTACTAAAAGTGAAAACTAACAGGAGTTCCCTTAAATTGGGAAGTTGCACCAAGTTGGCAGCAAGATTTTGTGGGCCATTTGAGATCCTGGAAAGGATTGGGCCAGTTGCATACTTGCTTGCATTACCTGCATCTATGACTGTACATAATGTGTTTCATGTTTCACTGCTTAAGAAATATGTACCTGATACTAATCATGTTATCGATTGGACTGTGATCCAAATGGAACCAGAAGGTGTGTTGCAAGTGCATCCTGTACGCATATTGGACAGGAAAAGAAAACAGCTCCGGAATCGAGCTATAGAGCTTGTAAAGGTCCAGTGGACCTTGTACGGTCCTGAGTACGTGACATGGGAGCATGCAGATGTCATGTGGGCAGAGTACCCGCATCTTTTTGAAAATTTTGAAGAGCTTGCAGATGCTATGTAAAGTTGCACTGAGGACAGTGCAAAAATAAGGGGAGGGGGATTGTAGTGTCCCCAAGGCCGAGCCCCGATGTAAACTATGATATGAAAGAGATTTTAAATATGTGTTATAGGTTGGTGAGCCAAGTTTGGTATAATCTAGTAGGCTTATGTGTTTGATTAGGCCAGAGAGCCTAAGAGTTGAAGGCCAAGGGCCTGGATTTTGTATCTGTATGTATGCAGCACATTAATCAAATATAAACACCACCAGGTGTAGACCGACCACAATGAATGAGTGATGGGGGACTGAGCATCCATAGAGTGGGCAAGGGACTAGGGGCTGGAAGGTGGGAAAGTGGCTGATTGATAAGCCTAGGGGCTTAAACCTGGAAATAATATTTTACTATTGTTTCAAAATGATATGTGCATCATATGTTTTATCCTAAGTCCTTTTGGAAGGACACGTGATTTCCCAAGTGGTGGGTGGAACGCATGCAATGCAGGCCGATGGAACGCATGCAGTTTCAAGGGTGACAAGTGTCAGCCCTGGTGCATGCAGATAAAACGACCAAGATGAGCCGTGAGGGGGATTCCTCCTCCAGTCGACCCGACTGCCCGGGGCCAGAGCCGTAGGAACCAGTCAGCTAGAGACCCTCATGTAATTTTGATACAAAAAAAGAAAGCCTGTGTTTTTCCGGAGGAATTCATGTACACCCCTTCCAGAGCTGTGGAGTCTGTGTCTGTCTCTGAGAAAAACCGTGTGCTCATTCCCTGAACGGGATGCCTGTGCTGAATTTGAGAGAAAGTATCTTTGTTATTCAGGGAAGCTGAGCTAGCCTGTGCGTGGAGTTCCTATTCTGAAATCAGGACCGTGAGATCATCCTGTGACTGCTGAACCGGTTTGGGAAGCCTTTGTTTGTTTTCCCCGTGGGATGTTGTGGCCGTGCAGTACTGGACTGCGTGAGGTTTGTTGGCCTGTGAGCGACTCCTCCAGGTGAGAGAGTGCTCAGAGGAAGGAGAGAGATCCTGGAAGGAATCCTGTAGCTGCTATAGAACCCAGAGACTTCCGGTCCGGTTTGTTCCTATAACCCAAGGTAAGGGAGTCTGGCAGCCGAAGGACTGTCCATGTGACAGAGAAGGTGCACTCTCCTGGGGTGGAACAGGCATGTGGGGAATGAGGGTCTGTGGGCAGTGAGCGTGGGAGATTCCTGGGAGAGAATTCCTTCCTAATGGTGGTGAGTGATTGTTTTCCCTATAACCTCAGCCTGAGTTCGGATTCCTTGCCCTAGGGTGAAGCTCAGTCCCAGCTCGAGGGTGACCCAATGTTGAGTTGAGGAGTAGTGCGATCTACGACTGGGAGGTTCGTGGAAGGCCTGCATTTGGTTGGTGGATTCCACCGTTGATAAAGATAAGTATCTGAATTATGTTTTATCATATTTGCATGACTCTTCTGGATATGTTATAATGTTTTTCCACTGTGTAAATGAATTACTATCAAATGCTATGGCTTGTTTAATTGTAGCAGTAATTTATATATTTTACTCTGAGATTTAAGTGTGTTTAATTGTTTAAATGCATGTGGTGTATATATTGGACTGTATGTGTAATATAAATCAAACGTAAGTGTATACCAATTGTTATATTGTGCATTATAAGCCTTGGTCTAGTAAAATGTACACTACATCGTCCATAGTAGGTAGACGACATTTAAAATAGTTAATGTAAAGTAGATAGAATTTAATTCTAGACTAGACAGTTCTAGAGCGCAAGAGGGAAACGGGATATAGACACCCTCATTGTGCATTGTAACATTATTCAGAAGCATTTGGAGCAAGAAGAAGCAGAGAGCTATGTAAAAACACCCATGTATAGACATTTGAATTAATAGAAAGCTTTGATTCAAATTCATGGTTTGTGTTGTTCTCTGTGTATTGGTGTTGAATGATAGGCTCATGAACGTTTGCTTCATGTTATACATTTTATTTTATATGTTTTGTATGTGATTTCATGTATGAATTGAAGTCTGAGAGGGAGATGGAATGAGTTTCAATTGTGTCTCTATTTGAGCCAGAGAATTCCTGCAAGGAGTGCAGTTAAAGTGTCTGCAAGGAGTGCATTGACAGAGGGTTCAGATAGAGATAGTTTTTGTTCTCATTCATCCAGAAGTGCAGTTGGGCACATGAGCCGTGCAAGGAGTGTGCAGGCCGGGTAAAAGTCTCAGGGTTGCGAACTTGAGTGAAGCATTTGACAGACTGATGTTGTAGGTGTGCACAGAGTCAAGTGACTTCAACACTTTGACGTTGTTGAAGGTTTGCCGCAAGGAGTGCGTGAAAGAGTTTTCCTGAAGGACTTGAGGTCATGGGAAAAAGCTCAGGAGGGATAGGACCTTCGAATTTGTTGAAGGATAGCATAGAAAAGTTGTGCCTTGAAGGTTGGCAAGAAGTGTCGCAAGTTTTCACGCAGGTGGATAAGTTCTATGGAAGAACACTTAGTGATTTCGTGGATTGCATAAGGAAGAACGGACGATCGATATCTTCCAGGGAAAATCAACGAATCACCGTGAGTCATTGGATGTCGTGGGGGTGCAAGGGGATACTATAGATATTCCCATAGTTTTTAAAGCTCAGAAGGGGTAGAGCCGTTGATCCAAGCTAGCCAGGGGCGTTGGATTATTCGTGAAATTGCCTATTGGGATTTCGTAAGAAAGGAATCGAAGATTTGGTTACGGGAGTCGCGAAATCGCGATACGCGATATCCTGACGGCTACAAGTACAATGTGGGGCCACATGAGTTGGTGGTGGATAGGTAGCACATTGTATCAGGGTTCAAGAAATGTAAAGTCCTGAAACATTTGACTTCAGGATTCGCGATCCCGCGAAGTCCGAAATCCCAACAAGGTGATGAGACCATTGAAAAGTCAAAGCCACGAGCTCATCGAAGTTTCAGCATATCGACACTTGGGATTTGGAGAACCAAGTTTCTCGACACCGTGAGTGCCGAGATCCTGATAGAGAAAGTCCAAAAAAAGGAACGGAAGGGTCAGTGTTGACTCATATCGGGTCTCGGAGATTCGAGAGTCCTACGCTTGATCACTGACCTCGCAAGGTTGTGAAGTCTGATTCCCCAATAAGTAAAGAGAGGGGGAGTCGCGTAAAGAGATCTATGGGTGCAGATTTCCCGATAGGGAAATAGAAGGACCGATTAGTGTTCTTCGGGCTGAGGAAAGAGAAGATCCTATGAGCAGGCATGCCTGCGGGTGCGACACTGCGTCAGTTTTGGTATCAGAGCACAAAAAAACTCTTTTCTTTCTGTAGAAAGGAGAAGAGGAAAATTCACCATGCCACCCAGGAGAAGGGACGTGTAGTCACCTGATCCGGAGGATAGGGAGGTACGACGAAGAGGAAGGCAGGTAACCAATCCAGAAATGGAGAGACAAATGCGTGATCTCCGAGCAAGACTTGAAGACATGGAGACAACGCAAAGACGCACAGTTAGTGTGGGGGATTTTACCAATTCAGAGGATGAAGTTGAAGATGAATGTGAGGAAGTTACAACCAGAGATGCATCAAACGAGCGTTTGATTAAAGCTATTGCCAGGATGGGTGCAAGAGCGAAGATGGACATTCCAATTTACAAGGGAAACTTGGATGCAGAGGAGCTACTAGATTGGATTAGAGCTCTGGATACTTACTTCGTCTATGAATATGTCGAAGAGGACAAGAAAGTCAAGCATGTTGTTACACACTTAAAAGGACATGCAACATTGTGGTGGGATGAACTACAAACTGACATGAACTGCAAGGGCAAGCAGAAGATCAAGAACTGGGATAGGATGATCGCGAAGATGAAGGCGAAATTCATCCCCAAGGATTATCAAATTACTCTGTTCAGGAGAATGCAGAACCTGAGACAGAAGCTGATGACAGTGAAAGAATACATTGAGGAATTATATCGACTGAACATCAGGGCAGGTCATCGGGAGAACGATGATGAAAAAGTTGCCAGATACATGAATGGCCTGAGATATGATATCCAGGATGAGATGAGCATGGTAACCATCCGAACGGTGGAAGATGCTTATCAGATGGCTCTAAAAGCTGAAGAGAAGATCAGTCAAAAATAGAGTCAGAGGGGCCAAGGCAGAAGTTAGCGCAGAGGAAAAGCAGTTTCCCAGGACAAATACCAGAAGCCCAAGGAGGAATGGAAGAAACCTTAGACTTGTGCAGAGAGAGGTGGAACCTCACAGCGGGGGCCATATGTTGAACATAGAGGGAAACATAATGAACAGAGAGGAGATTATGATGACAACAACACTTTTCCTCGTACTAGAGGCAGAGGAAGAGGAAGAGGTAGAGTAATCACATGCTTCACATGCGGAAAAAATGGGCACAAGTCTTACGAGTGTCTATAGAAAAAGAAGTACATTGGAGAAGATCACATCACTGAAGCACAGATGTGGGATGTTGAGGCCGAAGACGTTGAAGGTGGAAGATCGCTCATGATGCGAAAAGTCCTTTTGACACCCGAGAAGGAGGTGGAAAGTTCAGTTCAAAGGAGAAGACTCTTTAGGACTTCTTGCAAGACCAAGGACAGGGTATGAAAAGTCATTGTAGACAGTGGTAGCACGGATAATCTCGTATCCACAGAGATGGTAGAGAATATGGAGATGGAGACGACTGATCATCCAAGCCCCTACAGAGTTTCATGGCTACAAAAAGGACACCAGGTAACTGTTACTAAACAATGCTTGGTTGAATTCAAAATAGGAGGATATAATGATAAGATTTTGTGTGATGTCATTCCTATGGATGTTTGTCATCTATTGCTGGGTAGACCATGGCAATATGATAGAAATGTGATTCATGATGGGAGAATGAACACATACACCCTAGAGAAAAATGGGAGGACACACATGTTGCCTCCGATAAAGGATAAGGAGGTGAATCTGGAAGTGAGAAACACAGTGCTTCTCATGAGTGGAAAGGAACTTCTTACCGAGGTTAAGAAGAAGGAGGATCCAAAATTCTTTGTGGTCAGGAAGCCGCAGATTGTTCTGACTAGTACAAGAGTGGATGATATACCGGATGAAGTTCAGGAACTACTGGAAGAGTTTGCTGACATTATAGTGGACGAACTACCTCGTTCGTTGCCACCAGTCAGGAGTGTGGGTCATCATATTGATCTCATACCAAGAGCCAGTTTGCCAAATAAAGCTGCGTACAGATTGATGCCACAGGAGAATGAGGAGGTTAAAAGGCAAGTCCAGGAGTTGTTGGACAAAGGGTTAGTCAGGGAAAGCTTGAGTTCGTCTGTTGTTCCAACAGTACTCAGTGCGAAGAAAGACAGAGGCTGGAGGATGTGTACTGAATCGAGGGTCATCAATAAGATAACCATCAGGTACAGGTTTCCATTGCCAAGAATGGATGATCTGATGGATTTCTTGAGCAAAGCAAGGTACTTTTCAAAGATTGATTTGAAAAGTGTATATCACCAGATTTGCATGAGAGAAGGCGATGAATGGAAGACAACATTCAAAACAACTGAGGGTTTGTATGAATGGCTTGTTATTCTGTTTGGCTTAACAAATGCGCCAAGTACCTTTATGAGATTGATGAATGAAGTCCTGAGGGAGTTCATCAGGAAATTTGTCATCGTATACTTGGATGACATACTGGTTTATAGTAAATCAGTGGAAGAGCACTTGAAGCATTTGGCTACAGTGATGCAGAAACTACAGTAGGAGAAGCTGTTGATTAATATGAAGAAGTCCTCATTCATGAAGACAAAACTCATTTATTTTGGATTTGTTATTTCGGCAAATGAGTTGAGGATGGATCCGGATAAGGTGGAAGTGATCAAGAAATGCCCATCACCGAGGAATGTATTCGAGGTGAGAAGTTTTCATGGTTTGGCTAGTTTCTACCGAAAATTCATCAGGAATTTAAGTGGAATTAGCACAATGATGAGGGATACAGTGAAGAAGAAGCATAAGTCTTTTCACTGGACAGAAGAAGCTGAAAAGAGTTTCAATCTGTTGAAAAGGAAGATCATGGAACAACCGGTTTTGGTGTTCCCGAATTTCCTGAAAACATTTCAGGTGAAATGCGATGCAAGCGGATTTGCAATTGGGGCAGTCTTGAGTCAAGAAGACAGATCGATAGCATATTTCAGCGAGAATTTGAATGAAGCGAAATTGAAATACTCCATGTATGATAAAGAGTTTTATGCTATCATACATGCATTAAATAAATGGAGGCATTACTTGATACCCAAAGAATTTGTATTGTACAGTGACAATCATGCACTGCAGTTTGTGACTCAACAAGAGAAGTTGAATCAGAAACATATAAAATAGGTTGAGTATATGCAGAATTTCACATTTGTGATTAAAAATATTTCTGGTACTGCTAACAAAGTTGTTGATGCTTTGAGCAGGAAGTGTTTGCTGTTGCAGGAGTTCAGAGTCCGCACTTTAGGTTTTGATGATCTCAGGAATATGTACGCAGATGATCTAGATTTTCAGGAAGTGTATGAAGTAGCTGAGAATCCAGTTCTCAGAGACAGAAGCCCATGGATAGAATACATGATCCAGGAAGGATTTTTGTTCAGAGGCAATCAACTGTGTATTCCGAAATGATCCATGAGGGAGAATATGTTGAAGGAGAAACACAGTGGTTGATTGGCAAGACATTTCGGTCATGACAAAACATTCGCGAAATTGACTGAGTCATATTTTTGGCCAGGAATGCGAGTGGATGTCAAAATATTTGTAGACAGATGCAGAATTTGCCAGCATTCGAAGGGAAGAAAGTAGAATGTGGGTTTTTATCAACCGTTGCCCATACCAGAAAGGCCGTGAGATGCGATAAGCATAGATTTTGTATTGGGGTTGCCAAGGACACAAAGAGGTGTTGATTCAATCTTTGTGGTAGTGGATAGGTTTTCCAAGATGGCACACTTCATCCCATGTCAGAAGACCAGTGATGCAACTCACATTGCAAATTTGTTCTTCAAAGAGGTCATTCGACTTCATGGGTTGCCAAAAAGTATAGTTTCGGACAAAGACACGAAATTCATAAGGCATTTTTGGAGGACCTTATGGAAGAAGCTGGGGACTAATTTGATGTTTAGTTCAACTTATCATCCTTAGATGGATGGATATATGGAAGTGGTCAATAGAAGTCTGGGAGACTTGCTGAGAAGCTTGGTGATAGAGCACCATAGCAGTTGGAACAATATATTACCACGTGCAGAATTTGCGTACAATGACTCAGTGAATCAGAGCACAGGCCAGAGTCCATTTCAGGTTGTTTATGGCATGCAATCGAGGGGAATTTATGAACTGAGAGATTCAGGACAGATTGCTACTAGGAGCGCTAGTGTAGAGGAATTCGCTGAGGCGATGAAGGAACTTCACAGCCAGGTGAAGGAGCAGTTGCAAAATTCAAGTCAGGAATACAAGCGCAGAGGAGATCAACATCGAAGACAACTTCAGTTCGAGGTTGGTGATCTAGTTCTGTCACATTTGAGGAAAGAAAGGTTGTCGAGAGGAGCATACAATAAGCTGAAGATGAAGAAAATAGGGCCATGCAAGGTCTTGAGAAAATTTGGGGACAATTCTTATGAGATCGAACTACCCGATGGGATTGGAATTTCTCTAATATTCAATGTCTCAGATTTGTACCCATACAGAGCTGGAGAAGTAGAGACTGGAGATGAGCAGTCAATGATCTAGTGGACGAAGAAAATTCCAGTTGCAGAGAAGCCACAGATGGAATGCATACTGGACAAGAGAGTGAGTAAGAGGACCAGGCGAAAACAATATTTTGAGTATCTAGTCAAGTGGAAGAACCATCCAGTTGAATATGCCAGCTGGGAGACTAAAGATGAGATATAGAAGCATGGACAGACCGTGCAGGAGCTCATGGAGAGGATCCCATGAAAGTTTTCAAGCGAGGGAGTATGATGTAGGAGCATCACCAACACATCAAGCGAGCCAGCACGGAAGCGGAGGACAGCTGGACAAGCCAACACAAATTTTGAAAACACTTTGGAATTGTTTTGCAAATATTAAATGAGCCATTAAGATGAGGTGCACTTGTATATTGTAAATGGATCTTGAGTGGATATCTCTCGTCCTTAGTAGGTAGATGACATTTAAAATAGTTAATGTAAAGTAGATAGAATTTAATTCTAGACTAGACAGTTGTAGAGCACAAGAGGGAAACGAGATATAGACACCCTCATTGTGAATTGTAACATTATTCAGAAGCATTTGGAGCAAGAAGAAGCAGAGATCTGTGTAAAAACACCCATGTATAGAAATTTGAATTAATAGAAATATTTGATTCAAATTCATGGTTTGTGTTGTTCTCTGTGTATTGGTGCTGAATGATAGGCTCATGAACGTTTGATTCCTGTTATAAATTTGCTTTTATATGCTGTGTATGTGATTTCATGTCTGAATTGAAGTCTGAGAGGGAGATGGAATGAGTTTCAATTGTTTCTCTATTTGAGCCAGAGAATTCCTGCAAGGAGTGCAGTTAAAGTGTCCGCAGGGAGTGCGTTGACAGAGGGTTCAGATAGAGATAGTTTTTGTTCTCATTCATCCAGAAGTGCAGTTGGGAATAGGAGCCGTGCAAGGAGTGCGCAGGCCGGGTAAAAGTCTCAGGGTTGCGAACCTGAGTGAAGCATTTGACAGACTGCTGCGACAGGTGTGCGCAGAGTCAAGTGACTTCAACACTTCAACGTTGTTGAAGGTTTGCCGCAAGGAGTGCGTGAAAAAGTTTTCTTGAAGGACTTGAGGTCGTGGGGAAAATTTTAGGAGGGATAGGACCTTCGAATTTGTTGAAGGACAACATAGAAAAGTTGTTCCTTGAAGGTTGGCAAGAAATTCCACAAGTTTGCACGCAGGTGGATAAGTTCTATGGAAGAACACTTAGTCATTTCGTGGATTGCATAAGGAAGAACGGACGATCGATATCTTCCAGGGAAAATCAACAAATAATCGTGAGTCGTTGGATCTCGCGGGGGTGTAGGGGGATACTACAGATATTCCCATAGTGTTTAAAGCTCAGAAGGGGTAGAGCCGTTGATCCAAGCCAGCCAGGGGCGTTGGATTATTCGCGAAATCGCCTATCGATATTTTGTAAGAAAGGAATCGAAGATTTGGTAACAGGAGTCGCGAAATCACGATATGCGATATCTCGATGGCTACAAGTACAGTGTGGGGCCATAGGAGTTGGTGGTGGACAGGTAGCACACTGTATTGGGGTTCAGGAAATGTAAAGTCCCGAAACATTGGACATCAGGATTCATGATCCCGCGAAGTCCGAAATCCCGACGAGGTGACGGGACCGTTGAAAAGTCAAATCCGTGAGCTCATCGGAGTTTCGTCATATCAGGACTCAGGAGTCGGAGAACCGAGTTGCTTGACACCGTGAGTGCCGAGATCCCGATAGAGAAAGTCCCGACAAAGCAACAGAAGGGTCATCGTTGACTCATATCGGGTCTCGGAGATTCGAGAGTCCTATGCTCGATCACTGACCTTGCAAGGTTGTGAAGTCTGATTCCCCGATAAGTAAAGAGAGGGGGAGTCACGCAAAGATATCTATGGGTGCAGATTTCCCGATAGGGAAATAGAAGGACCGGTTAGTGTTCTTCAGGCCGAGGAAAGAGAAGATCCTGTGAGCAGGCGTGCTTGCGGGTGCGACACTGCATCAAACTGTCCTGAAATAAAAGTAGAATGATGGAACCACTGTCAAACAATCACTGTGAGATATACTTCTATAAACCTGTACCAATCAACCCGTAATCAACCTGTACCATAAAAAAGCGCATCAACCATGCACCAACCTATACCAAACAACCTATAATCAACCTGTACCATAAACAAGTGCATCAACCATGCACCAACCTGTACCTCAACCTGTAATCATCCTGTACCATAAACAAGTACATCAACCATGCAACAACCTATACCTCAATCTGTACCATCAATGAGTGCATCAACTATGCACCAAATATGTACCAATCATGCATCAAGTACACATAAACTATGACTCACCAGGATGTACCAACATCATCAACTATACACCTCATGTATGTTCCAACTCATCAACTGCTTGTCTCAACGATGTACCTCAACCATATTTTAAATACATATACCAATATAACCATCAAAATTTATCTAACAATTCATCACTCTATCAATAAACCCAATACCATAAACCATTACATCAAACCATGTGCCACAACCTCACTGTTATACAACCTCTATCTGTAACAAACCTCAACCAAAATCCCTCATCAATTTCATCATGTAAATCTGATTTGTAACTCTGTAACAGACCTGGTGTATATGATCACATACCTGCAAACCTTCCTCAACAAGAGACTAGCATTTTCAGTAAATTTCACTTTAGTCTCACATGACTAGTCTTGGATTAGTCAACAACCCTAACTTGCAATAATCATAACTATGTACCTGTAATGAATAAATATATGAAAATGGTACATAATGTTCTTCAGTGTCTTTTATACAATTCCTACATATTTCATTACTTGGAACCTCTCATAAAAGGAGTTATAGAAAAAATGGCATACCTTGTTGAATTTTGGCTTATTCTAGAGATCGAAATTGTAGAGAATGTCGCGCATAAAATATTTGTTGTATAGATTTGAAAATGTAAAAAAAAATACTAAGGACTTTACTATAACCAATACATTTGGTCTTACTGAATTTGGATATGTCATGAATAAGTTATGTTGTTTTTACCCGAAACACATGTTTTAGACTAGTTTCAGGACTAGCCACAAACCCTATATTCCACCGAGTGTAACTCCAAAAATACAACGACTCACAAGATGAAAATTTTATCACAACTACTTGGATATGTTTCCTCAACGACCTCCCAATTTCACTTTTTGAATAATTCTATAAAAATATTTATTGCGAAAATGGTGAGATGACCTGTAAATAATGTACCCTAGAAAACATCATTAGAAGAATTTATCCTCCCTTTAATTTTGACCTTCTTTACTTCACCTTCCCTCTGAATTTCGGCTTAGATAACCTTTGGTTACCTCATTCACTTATATATATTCAATATTCTAAAGTATAATTAAAATGAGAGACCCTTTCCTCTTATTTATACTTTTATGTAGCTTCCTCAAGGGGTTACCTTCTAACCCTCTTAAGACACTTTCCTTATTTTAGGGCTAACCCACTTCTAACCACTTGTCCACTTAGTAATTTCTCCATTAAATTTATTATTTAAATAATTTATTTTGTATCCACTTTGACTTATAGTACACTCATCACTTCACTTCTTCCTCAAGGGGTTACCTTCTAACCATCTTAAACCACTTTCCTTATTTTATGGCTAACCCACTTCTAACCACTTGTCCACTTAGTTATTTATCCATTAATTTTATTATTTAAATAATTTTTTTTGTATCCAATTTGACTTATAGTACACACATCACTTCACTTTATTATTTAAATAATTTCTTCTTTGCAACCACTTTGACTACTTTGACCTTTTGGGGCTTCTAGATGACTCATGAGGGTTCTCCAACTTCACATGGCCATAACTCTCTAACTGTAAGGACTTATGTGACGTTCCACATACCACCGGAAATGGCATGACATTTACTATTCATATAAAATAGTCTTACCTTCAAATATATTAAAACACATACCATTATAGATCAAACAAACTTGGGTCCATTACCTAAACCTTTTTGCTACCAGAATTCATTACCATACTTTTTTCAAGGGTTGACATCAATGAAAACCAACCTAATTAATAAAAAATCTCCCCATTTAGCATTGATGGAAACACTCTAATGCAATATTGAAGTCATGTCATGTAATACTGAAGTCATATCACTCATGGTCCCCTTGTGACCATTGCTCCCTTTGGAACCATGCCTCTATGCTCTGCATCTGATAAATATCTCCCGTTTTTTCATCAATGGCAAAGGTATCTTTCCATTTGGGGCTTCTCCTCCTAACTAAATTTTCCTTGGGGATACTCCTCCTGACTGAACTCTTCCTAAAACTGATCTCCCAACCTGAACTGTACTCTTTATGGTGCTTCCTCTTGTAAATATAAGACATATAAGATAAGCATTTAAAATCATTTATTTTGGAGTAGAGATTACTCTGGGTCCCTAGCTAAGATACTCAAAGGATTCTCTTGGAAGCGGTTTTGTAAATATGTCTACCACTTGTTCTTTTGTTCCCACATATTCAACTTTGATGTTCTTCTCTACAACCTGTTCCCATAGAAAGTGATACTTGATTTTAATGTGCTTCATCTTGGAGTGCATCATTGGGTTCTTTGAGATATTGATGGTGCTTGTATTATCAAAATAGATTGGAATGGGCTCATCATACTCAACCTGTCTATCTTTCAAAGTTTGTTTCATCCATAGAACCCATGTACAACATGCTACTATTGCAATATACTTTGTCTCAACTATAGATAAGGATATTGATGGTTGTTTATTGCTTAGCCATGATACTAAACAATCACCCAAGTAGAACATTTCTCCACTGGTGATTCGCTTGTCATCAATGCAACTTTCCCAATATACATCTATGTGGGAAATAAGTGATAGATCCTTTCCTTTTGGATACGATAATCCAAACTCTTTTGTTCCTTTGATATATTTGAAAATCCTCTTTACTTATAATACATGTGATTCCTTTGGTGCTACTTGAAATCGTTCCACCTGTCCAATTGCATGCATTACATCTGTTCTGGATGTTCTCACATATAGTAAGATTCCAATCATTGACTTGTATTTCCTCTGGTCCATAGACTTTGAATCATCATCTTTTCTCAAGTTGCAAGTGGTTTGCATAGGAGTGGTAATTGGTTTGCAATATTCCATTCCAAACCTATTTAGCATTTCTTTGATATACTTAGTTTGAGAAATAAAAATTCCTTGGTATATTTGACATATCTGAAGACCTATAAAGAATGATAGTTCTCCGAGTAATTACATTTCAAGTTCATTCTGCATATCCTTTAGAAATTTCTAGCTTAACCTATCATAATTGCTTCCAAAAATAATATCATCAACATAAACTTCAATTAATAAAATACTATCTTGAGTTACCTTGATGTACAGGTTGTTGTCTGCACTTCCTTTTCTGAACCCTTCGTGTTGTAGATATTTATCCAGTCTAGAGTACCATTCTCTAGGAGCCTATTTTAGACCATACACGACCTCCTTCAATTTGCATACGTAATCTACGTTATTCGAAAACTGGAATCCTTCTGGTTGTTCAATGTAGAATTCTTCTTCAAGTTCCCCATTCATAAAAGATGATTTCATGTTCATATGATACACTTTAATATTCTTGGAGCATGCATAAGCTAAAAACAATCAAATTTTTTTCCATTCTGGAAACTAGGGAAAATGTCTCTTCAATTTTGATTGTTGCAACCTGTGTGTATCCTTACATTCCAATCTATCTTTGTTCCTCGTAACCTGTCCATATTCATTCAATTTATTTCTGAATACCCACTTTGTGCTAATCACATTCTTATTATTTGGTCTTGGAACCAATTCCCAAGTATTATTCTTCTCTATTTGATCAGATTCTTCATCTATGGCCTTATTCCAAAATTCATCCTTGTTGGCCTCTTCAAAACTATTTGGTTCAATCATAGATGAGAGTGCTAGGTGCATTTGTTCTGGTGAACAAATTCTTCTTATAGTCTCAACTCCTGCATCTTTGTTTCCGATAATCTGATCTAAAGGAATATTCTTTTGTACTCATTTTCTAGGTGGCTTTGGAGACACTTGATGAACTTTCTCTTCTACTTCTATCTGATCTTATTCATCTTCCCCTTATACTTCTTCTTCATCTTCTGCTTCTTCTTCATAAAGATGTTTCACTTATTCATTTTCTTCTTCCTTTGATTCTTGTCCACTTGTTTCATCAATTGTTAAATTGATGCTTTCCACAACTTTGTTCAATCTCAGATTGTAACACTTGTATGCTTTCCTTTTACTTGAGTAACCAACAAGTACTCCTTTGTCCACACGAGAGTCAGACTTTCCCATTCTGCCATTTTCTCTTTTGATGTAGCATTTTCTTTCAAATACTCTGAAGTGATTCACATTTGTTGAAATTTCTTTCCATAGCTCGTAGGGAATGTGAATTGTTGTATGCACTGCATGTGTTCAAAAAATATCTGTCAATTTGGAATCCATTAGCATTGTTCGATCCATTTCCAGTGCAATTAACATCCACAATGTTCATTTGTCTCTGAATCACTCTCTAAACCAATCTATGAATCCATACTCTCGTCCACTGTCATATGTCTATCCAAAACTACTAAGTGTTCTTACAATCCATCTTTTTTCATACTGTCCAAGACTCTATTGCACAACTGTCCATAATGTTGATCCATTTATCATTATACTATCATGAAGTATTCACTACTACAACTGATTGTACTTCTGCTAACTGACTACTCTAGATCTGTCTTCTCAAACTCTTCAAGCTGCTCGAAGGATGGTTCTTTGGTCTGTCACAGCTATCACATAGAATCAACCTATCTAATATTTATATTACATGGCAGTCTCTAAGCTGGATGGATTAGAACAATTCCTGCTCTTGTGTGTACTCATCATCATCTTCATTGGTAGATTCGTCATCTCTTTGAGCTCAAACTTCTTTTTTTTTGTCTATGGATTTAACTTTCACTACAATTCCTGAAAGTACAATCTCTTGAACATGTTCCATATTTACCCGTACTTATTTTCTTTCAGTTACTTTCCAAACCTCTCTATATCTGACATCTTTCTTTTCTTTGTAGAATTTTCTTCATCTTGTTTTATTTCCAATTTTGCGATGTTTGGGACCTAGTCTTTGGTCACCTATTCTTCGTGTTTTCTTATCCATACTTTCTTATATCTGATATCAATGTTCTCTTTCATGGAAGTATCGATCATGCTTCTACAATCACTAGCTATGTGTCTATAGTTATGACATTTGTAACATTCAATGTTACGTGGGGCCACATAGGCACTTCTTGCTTGAACATTTATTTTATAATCCCCGCAATATGAAACCTTTTATCCAAAATTAGTACAATAAAAACAATGACCATAGAAGAAATTTTCATACCTAGGAGTGAAAGATGTTCTTTGTGGTGTAGTCCTCCTAAAATTTTGCCTTGACTCATCATGATCTTGATTAAAGCTTCTTTATGGATTGAACATGGATGGTCTTCTTGAAGATGTATATTCAATAGTTTTCTTATATTTTGGTTGACCATGATTTCTTCCTTCGAGTACTTCTGCATAACTCTTTCTATTTTCTTCTTTCTTCTTTTCTAGCAACCTAGAGTGCTTCTCTTCATTCTCCATAAACAATGAAGAAGTTTTTGTCTCTTCAACATTCTTGTTGAGCTTGACGATTTTACTTCTCAATGTGACAAATTCTTCTTCAAGCTTGTCAACCTCTTCTTCTTTCTTCGTTATCTGAGAGTTCATGACTTCTTATGTTCTTTTCTCTTCTTCAAGATTAATTTTTAATGTGATTATTTCTTCTTCAAGTCCTTTCTCTTCTTGAATAAACTCTACCTCAAGATGGTTTAGATCGCTAACTCTTTCCTTAACATGATCTGTCACTATATTCTCTCATTTATGCTTCTTCCTTTTGTGTTGCTATGTTGGCTTCCAAATACTACTTTTGATATTCAATATTTTCTTCGATGTTTGTGGCTTCTTCTAGCTGTGTTCTTAAGTTTTTGATGACCTACTGGGATTCTTCAAATATGTGAACACTTTCCTTTTGTTTCATGAATTCTTTCTTGGTTGACTTGTTTTCTTCTCTTATTTCATCTAAAGAACTAATCAATTTTTCTTCATAATTGTCTTCCTTTTCAATTAGTTTTTTGGTCTCATTTCCTTGATGGCATTCTATTTCAAGATGCCCACATTTTTCACAATTAAAGAAAAAGAACATATCTATGGTGATTATGTACTCTTCATCTTCTAAATATGTTTGACATGGTGAAAATAATTCTTCTTGCTTTGTATCTGCATCTTCTTTGGCATTTTTTGAATCTGTGATGGGTGAAGAATACTTGTCATGTAACTTATCCCAAAATTCTTTGGATGATGAACATTTACCAACCTTTTCTCTTATCAGATTAGGTAATCCTTCCCAGATGAAATCCATTTCTATTTTGTTATTCTTCTTCAATTCCTTCTTGGTTGCAGTCTTTACCCTTTTTGAACTATCATATCCTGTAACGACCAATAGCCAAAATTAACACCCCTTTGCCTGTAAAAATAATTTCTTCCTTCTACTCCACATCTCATACTTTAAACCATTCTAACCATTAAAAAGTGGTACTCCATTCTCACAATAATCCATGATCTCCTTACAGTGGTTAAACTGTTTCCTGAAGGAACCTGCTCTGATACCAATTGTTGGATTACTGAGAGGGGGGGTGAATCAGTAATAGATAAATATAATCCTTTTTCACCATAAAATGCAAGTGTTATATCAGTGTAGAATTATCATCCAATAGTTGTAGAGTAAATAAAAAATGAACAAATGATAAATCATACACATACACAGTACATCAATGTTTTTAAGTGGAAACCCAAAGCAGGAGAAAACCACGAAATTAGTTTTCTTATATGTCTTTAAGAATTACATTCATTGGAAGCACCAACTTCCTTTGTTTTCCTGTTGCAACTAAAAGGAGGCTACAACCCCCTAGTTTCTTAGGCTACAACCTGAGGGAAGCTCCAAATCCCCATTTCTCTGGCTACAACAAAAATGAGGCTCTTGTTGATACTGAGAGGGGGGTGAATCAGTATCAAATAAAATTTAAAACCCTTTTCAACTTATACTTAAACCATTCAATTATGTCTAATGAGAAATAAACAATAGTATAAGAGTTACACCAATACACCACCATACACCATGCACAATATATGAGAAATAATCAATAGTTATTGTTCAAGGGAAGTAATGACTTACAAAGGTAGCTACAACTTCCAAATGTAAAGGGAGGGATAAAACTCCAAGAGGAAGACACAATCCTCCAATATCAAGAGATTTGAACTCTCCATCCTTGCCCCTTCCTTCCACCCAACAATGTATGAGAGATAATAAAACTTTACATTAAATCATCACTATTAACCAACCATCACATAAAACTTGATAATTCTTCCTGAGACTTATTCAATTTATTCAATTATTAAATTCTTGGAATACTCTGATCCTGTAGGTAATATTACTCAATGTATTCTTTGAAACTTCTCCAAGTTTCACACCTTGAATCCTCCCCAAAAACAAGTTATAGAGAGAATGGTAGACCTTGTTCAATTCTGGTTTACTCAGGAGACTGAACTTTATAGAATGCCTCACGTTCAATAGTTAACATCAGATTCAAAAACTCGCACACAAGAAACTACAGTCCGTAATATTTCCAATGAAATTTTTCCCACTTCATTTGGATTCTCTATGAAGCATTTATGGCTATTTTACCCGGCACACCTATTTATTGAATAACTTCAGGACTGGTCAAAAACCCTATCTTTCACAGATTGTATCTCCATAATTATAGCGAATAAAAAGCTGAAACTTTTACCACAAGTACCTTGATATGTCTTCTCAATACCATAGAAATTTCACCATCTGAATCGCTCTAGAAAAAAAGTTATAGCGAAAATGGTCAGATGACCTGAAAATAATATACGTTAGAACACATCACCAAAAGACTTTGTCCTCCCTTGAAATCCGACCTTCTTTACTTTTGATTTCCTCTGAAATTCGACTTGTGTTTTAAATGAATGTATAATGATATGTATTTATAGCATTTATTTCACTTCCTTTTAACATTAAGGCCAACCTGACACTTTCTTATTTTGTAATTATTTTCTTTAATTATCTTCAGGGCCTACATGTACTTCCTTCTTCAATTCACTTTGTCATCTTCAAAAATTCATTACTCCTCAACCATGAGGATTCACATGACGTGCCACATACCATCGAAAACAACATGATGTATACTATCCATCAATGGGTGTTGTATCTGCATTTGCATTTTCCTTAACATCCATATACCTTCATCAATCTTGCGCTCCAAAACCCATGACTAGGGTTGACATCAATGACAACAACTAATCTTCAAACAACTCCAACCCCATATATTCTCCGACTACAACTGGGAGGTAGCTACAACCACCTGCCCTTTCCCCGTCCAACTGTCCTAAAATAAAAATAGAATGATGGAACCACTATCACAATATCACTGTGAGATATATTGTTGTAAACCTATACCAATCAAATTGTACCATAAACAAGTGAATCAACCATCCACCAACCCATATCAAACAACCTGTAATCAACTTGTACCATAAACAAGTGCATCAACCATGCACCAACCTATACCTCAACATGTAATCATCCTATTCCATAAAATAGTCCATCAACCATGCACCAACCTATACCTCAACCTATAACATCAATGAGTGCATCAACCATGCACCAAACATGTACTAATAATGCCTCAAATACACATAAACTATGACTCACCAGGATGTACCAACATCAACAACTATACACCTCATGTATGTGCCAACTCATCAACTACTTGTCTCAACCATGTACCCAACATGTACCTCATCCATATACCAAATACATATACCAATACAACCATCTAAATTTATCTAACAATTCATCACTCTATCCAAAAACCCAATACCATAAACCATTACATCAAGCCATGTGCCACAACCTCACTGTTATACAACCTCTATCTGTAACATACCTCAACCAAAATCCCTCAACAATTTCATCATCCAAATCTGATTTGTAAATCTGTAACAAACCCATTGTATATGATCACATACTTGCAAACCTTCCTCAACAAGAGACTAGCATTTTCATGAAATTTTACTTTAGTCTCACATGACTAGTTTTGGATTAGTCAACAACCCTAACTTGCAATAATCATAACTATGTACCTGTAATGAATAAAGATATTAAAATGGTACACAATGTTCTTCATTGTCTTTTATGCAATTCCTCCACATTTCACTACTTGGAACATCTCAGAAAAGGGGTTATAACAAACATTACATACCTTGTTGAATCATGGCTTATTCTAGAGATCGAACTTGTAGATAATTCCCCACATGAAATATTTGTAATATAGATATGAAAATGGTACATAGCATACTACAGACTTTACTATAACAAATATATTTGGCATTAATGAATTTTGATAGTTTATGAAGATGTTATGATGTTTTTACCCTAAACACATGTTTTAGACTAGTTTTAGGACTAGCCTCAAACCCTATTTTCCATTAAGTGTAACTCCAAAAATACAATTTCCCACAAGCTTAAATGTGACGCAGGCCCACTCGCAAGCACGTCTGCTCACAGGACCTTTCCTCCTTCCTCGGTCCAAAGAACTGAAAGGTTCTTCTATTTCCCTATTGGGAAATTTTCACCCACAATGACTCTCTCACGGGATCTCCCTTTCTTCTATCGAAAATCGGACTTTGCGCTTTCGTGAGTCCTATGGTCACATGTTTGTGTCTCGCGATTCTCCGAAAGCCGATGTAAGTCAATACTAACCTTTTACTTTTCTATTGGGGTTCCTCCTATCGGGATTTCGGCACTTGCGATGTCCAAAACAACTTGCTTTACCGACCCCCGATCCCCGATACACCAATACACTCCCCTGCTGCCCTAGCCTTCCGGGTTAAGCCTTTAGTCTGCACGACCTCTCCTTATATGACCACAGTCATATACCTTATCGGAATTTCGGGGTTTCTGATGTCGAGGTGTATGTGAGTCCTTATTCCCCGAACCCCTGATTCTCTATGCGACATCCCTGAAAGCCTTTCCGCCGTAAATGAAATCAACGGACGTGATCATTTATTAGGATCAACGGCTCTAGGTCTCCCTCGGGGTTTCGCGACTTCTAATGTCGAAGTGCTTTTCCTTCCATTTTCCCCGATCTCACGAATGTCGATTCCCCGACAATTGACTTTTCCTTTCGGGGAATTTCCCGATGGCTTCGATCTCGCCCATGCGTCCCTTAGAGATGGACAGATCTGATATGCTCTCGGGCCTCTGCAACTTCAAATCCTCGATGCCTTGTTCTCACGAAATGACATCAATTGGGTCCCACACAACACTCTCCTCTTGTTGGAGAATCGAAATTCCCGATTCCTAGCTGTAAGAGTATCCTGTCCTCAGGACCTCCGATACGTCGAACTCTGACTTCGTCAGATCTTTCGACACGTGTCCCAATGATGGAAAACTCTGAGCTCATCAGGATTTCCACAATGGATTTTCTGATCTCTGGTCCACAGGATCCCCGATTTCCCGAACTCCGATGCCTCAATATTCCGATGCTTCTTGGGGTTTCCACTCTGCTCACGAAGGCTTAAACCCGGTGCAACTCCTGTCAAATCGGATGGTTGACGGGTGATTATGTGCAGATCTGATGGTCTACAATCCCTTGAGCTCAAACTCTGGACGTACCCGTATCCTCCTCGCTTCTCTGCCAGATCTGACGACTGGCGAGATTTCGCAAATCCTCTCCACAAGATCCTGACCATCTGTCTTCTCCTCCTTGATATGCTCACGAAGTGAACCAAGGACTCCTTCCTGGACTTAATCAACTGTAACCCAAACCTCCGTCTCCTTGAGTCACTTGATATGTTCCAACTCTTTGTGCTACCTTCAATAGCTTCAAAGGATTTATCCCTCCTGAGCTTTCTCATGACTCTGAGTCTTAGAGAAGATTCTTGCACGCACTCCTTGCGGCAACTCTCAGACACTTCCAAGTGTTGAATACCTTCGACTTTGCACACTCCTGCAGTAGTAGTCCTTCAATACTCCACCCAGATTCACAACTAATACTTTCCTTAGCTTACGCACTCCTTGCACGGCTCTTATAACCCAATTTCACTTCTGGGTGAATGAGAACAAGAGTTAAACTATATGAGCCTTCTGTCGACGCACTCCTTGCGGATGACTTCAACTACACTCCTTGCAGGAATCCTTGCTCAGATAGAGAAACAATTGAAACTCATCTCTCCTACTTCCTCTCTTAGATTTCAAACACTCAGCAAGAAATCATTCATACATAGCATGTAAAACAAATGCATAACAGGAAGTAAATACTCATGAGCATAGCATTCAACATAAATACACAGAGAACAAACACAAAAACATGGATTTGAATCAATCTCTTCTATTAATTCAAGCTCTGTACATGGGTGTTCTTCCACAGCTCTTTGCCTCTCTTCTATGCTCTTCCTGCTTCAATAATAATACAAATGCACAATGAGGGTGTCTATATCCCATTTCCTTCTTGCGCTCTCAAACTGTCTAATCTAGAAATAAAATCCTATATACCTGCATTAACTACTTTAAATGTCGTCTATCTACTAAGGATGAGAGCGTATGGATCAAGGTCCATTACAATATACAAGTGCACCTCATCTTAATGGCTTCATTTAAGATGTCGCATCAATTCTCAAGGTGATCTCAAAATTCATGCTGGCTTGTCCAATTGTCCACTTTCATTCTGCACTGGCTCGCTTGATGTGGGCGATGCTCTTGCATCATACTCCCTCGCTTGAAAATTTTCATGGGCTCCTGTCCATGAGCTCCTGAACGGTCCGTCCATGCTTCAAAATCTCTGCCTTAGTCTCCCAACTAGCATCTTCCACTGGATGGTTCTTCCATTTGACCAAATACTCGAAGCATTCTTTCCACCTGGTCCTCTTACACACTCGTTTATCTAGTATCCGCTCCATTTGTGGCTTATCTGCAATTGGCATCTACTTTTTCCACTGAACCTCTGACTGTTCATCACTTGTTCCTGCTTCCTCAACTTTGTATGGGCACAAATCTGAGACATTGAATATCCGAGAAATTTCGATCCCATCGGGTAATTCAATCTCATAAGCATTTTCTCCCATTTTCTTCAAGACCTTGTAGGGTCCGATTTTCTTCATCTTCAATTTATTATACGTTCCTCTCGGGAACCTTTCCTTTCTCAAATGTGCTAGAATTAAGTCACCAACCTCATATTGAAGTTGTCTTCTATGCTGATCGGCTCTGCGTTTATTTTCTTGGCTTGATTTCAACAATCGTTCCTTCACCTAGCTGTGAAGTTATTTCATCGCCTCAACGAATTCTTCTTCACTAGCGCTCCTAATTGCAGTCTGTTCTGAATCCCTCAATTCAGAAATTCCCCTTGGCTGTATGCCATAAAAAACATGGAATGGACTCTGTCATGCACTCCTTTTCACTAAGTCGTTATACACAAACTCTGCCTACGGCAATATATTATCCCAACTGCTGTGGTGCTCTGTCACCAAGCTTCTCAGCAAATCTCCTAGACTTTTGTTTACCACTTCTGTCTGTCCATTCATTTGTGGATGATACGCTAAACTAAACAAGTTAGTTCCCAGCTTCTTCCATAAGTTTCTCCAGAAATTCCCTCTGAACTTCGTATCTCTGTCCGAAACTATGCTCCTTGGCAACCCATGAAGTTGAATGACCTCTTTGAAAAACAAGTTCGCAATGTGAGTTGCATCGCTGGTATTCTGACATGGAATGAAGTGTGCCATCTTGGAAAATCTATCCACCACCACAAAGATTGAATCATAACCTATTTGTGTTCTTGGCAACCACAACACAAAATCCATGCTAATTGCATCCCACGGCTTCTCTGGTATGGGAAATGGTTGATAGAATCCTGCATTCTGCTTTCTTCCTTTCGAATGCTAGCAAATTCTACATCTGTCTACAAATCTCTTGACCGAAGTGTCCGACCAATCCTCCACTGTGTTTCTCCTTCAGCATATTCTCCCTCATGGAACCATTTGGAATACACAACTGATTGCCTTTAAACAACAATCCTTCCTGGATCATGTATTCGCCCCACTGGATTTTTTCGCTGAGAACTAGATTCTCAGTTGCTTCATATGCTTCCCTGAAGTCTGGATCATCTACCTACATGTATTTGAGATCATCAAAACCCAATGTTTTGACTTTGAATTCCCACAACAACAAACACTTCCTACTCAAAGCATCAACAACTTTGTTAGCAGTACCAAAAATATGTTTAATCAAAAAAGTGAAATTATGCATGTATTCAACCCACTTAACATGCCTCTGATTCAACTTCTCCTATTGGGTCACAAACTGTAATGCATGGTTATCACTATACAAAACAAATTTCTTCGGAATCAAATAGTGCCTCCACTTTTTCAATGCCTGAATAATGGCATAAAATTCCTTGTCATATGTGGAGTAATTCACTTTGGCTTCATTCAGATTCTCGCTGAAATATGCAATTGGCCTGTCATCTTGACTCAAGACCGCTCCTATCGCAAATCCGCTTGCATCGCATTTTACCTAAAATGTCTTTTGGAAATCCAGCAATACCAAAATTGGTTGTTCCGTGATCTTCCGTTTCAATAGATTGAAACTCTTCTCAGCCTCTTCTGTCCAGTGAAAATATCTATGTCTTTTCTTCACTGTATCCATCATCCCTGTGCTAATTCCACTGAAATTCTTGATGAACTTCCGGTAGAAACTAGCCAATCCGTGAAAACTTCTCACCTCAAATATATTATTTGGTGATGGCCAATTCTTGATTCCTTCCACCTTATCTGGATCCATCCTCAACTCATTTGCCGAAATAACAAATCCCAAATAAATGAGTTCCATCTTCATGAATGACGAATTCTTCATGTTTATCAACAGCTTCTCCTGCTGCAATTTTTGCATCACTGTAGCCAAATGCTTCCGATGCTCCTCTGTTGTTTTACTGAAAACCAGTATGTCATCCAGATATACGATAACAAATTTTTCGATGAAATCCTTCAGGACTTCATTCATCAACCTCATGAAGGTACTTGGTGCATTTGTTAAGCCAAAAGGCATAACAAGCCACTCATACAACCCTTCGTTGGTTTTGAATGTTGTATTCCATTCATTACCCTCTCTCATGCGGATCTGGTGATAACCTCTTTTCAAATCAATCTTTGAAAAATACCTTGCTCCACTCAAGAAATCCATCAGATCATCCATCCTCGGAAATGGAAATCTGTACATGATGGTTATCTTTCTAATCTCCCTTGAGTCAGTACACATCCTCCAGCCTCCGTCTTTATTTGGACTGAGTACTGTCGGAACAACACATGGACTCAAGCTTTCCTTGACCAAACCTTTGTCCAACAACTCATGGACTTGTCTTTTGACCTCTTCATTCTCCTGTGGCATCAATCTGTACGCGGATTTGTTTGGCAAACTGGCTCCTTTTATGAGATCAATATGATGACTCACACTTCTGATCGGTGGCAACGAATGAGGTAATTCGTCCACTAGAATGTCAACGAACTCTTCCAGCAGTTCCTGAACGTCTCCTGGAAAATCATCTACCCTTGTGCTAGTAAACACAATTTTTGGTTTCCTGACCACAATGAACTGTGGATCCTCCTTCTTCTTAACCTCGGTAAGGAGTTCCTTCCCACTCATGAGAAGTACTGCGTTACTTACTTTCAGTTTTACCTCCTTGTCCTTAATTGGAAGCAACATACGAGTCCTCCCATTATTTTCTAAGGTATATGTATTCATCCTCCCATCATGAATCATATTTCTATCATATTTCCATGGTCTACCCAACAATATATGACAAACATCCATAGGAATAACATCACACAATATTTTATCATTATATCCTCCTGTTTTAAATTCAACTAAGCACTGTTTGGTGAAATTTACCTGATGTCCTTTTTGTAGCCACGAAACCTTATATGGACTTGGGTGATCAGTCGTCTCCAACTCCATCTTTTCTACCATCTTGGTTGAAACGAGATTGTTCGTTCTACCACTATCCACAATGACCTTGCATGCCCAACCTTTGGTCTTGCAAGTTGTTCTAAAAAGTTTGGTCCTTTGGACTGAACTTTCCACTTCTTTCTCTGGTGTCAAAAGGAATTTTCGCATCACCAACGATCTTCCACCTTCAGCATCCTCCACCTCAACATTTCTCCCCTGTGCTTCGGCGATGTGAGTCTCTCCAGCTTCTTTCTTTTTCTCTGGACACTTGAATGACTTGTGCCCATTTTTTCCACACATGAAGCATTTGATTACTCCACCTCTTCCTCTTCCTCTACCTATGGTACAAGGAAACCTATTATTATCAGCATATCCTCCTCTCTGCTTAGTATGTTGTTCTCTTTGATCAACGTATTTCCCTCACTGTGAAATTCCACCTCTCTCGACTCGAGTCTGAGGTTTCTTCCAGTCTTCCTTGGGCTTCTGATATTTTTCTTGGGCAAATGATTTGCCTCTGGGCTAACTTCTTCCTTGGCCCCTTTGACCTTGCTTTCGGCTCAGCTTCTCTTCAGCTTTCATAGCCATCTGATAAGCATCCTCCACAGTCCGAATGGTTACCATGCTCATTTCATCCTAAATCTCATATCTCAGGCCATTCATATACCTGGCCACCTTTTCGTCATTGCTTTCACGATGACCTACCCTGATATTCAACCTGTACAATCTTCAGTATATTCCTTCACTGACATCATCTTCTGTCTCAGGTTCTGCATCCTCCTGAACAGAGAAATTTGATAATCTCTCGGGATGAATTTTTCCTTCATCTTTGCAATCATCCTATCCCAGCTCTTAATTTTCTACTTGCCTTGGAAATGCCTATCCGCTTGTAGTTCATCCCACCACAAGGTTGCATGTCCTTTTAATCCCATGACGTCATGCCTGACTTTCTTGTCCTCTTCGATATCTTCATAGTCAAAATAGGTGTCTAGAGCTCTAATCCAGTCTAGAAGCTCTTCTACATCTAGATTTCCCTCATAAACTGGAATGTCCATCTTCACCTTTGCACCCATTCTTGCAACAACTTTAAGTAAGCGCTTATTTTCTGCATCTTCTACTGGGATTTCTTCTTCTCCATGTCTAGCATCATCTTCATTTTCGGACTCACTGATATCTCCTACATCAGTTGTGTTCCTTTGTCTTATCTCCATGTCCACAACTCTAGCATGTAAGTTATGCAGATCTCTTTCTACTTCTGGATTCTTCACTTGTCTACCTCTTCCTCTGGACATCTCCCTTTCCTCCTCTAGATCGGGTGATTGTCTATCTCTTCTCCTTGGTGGCATGGTGAATTCTTCCTTTTCTCTGCTACAGAAAGCAAATAATCTTTTCTAAGCTTTGATACCACTTGACGCAAGCGTGCTCACAAGCACGTCTGCTCACAGGACCTTTCCTCCTTCCTCGACCCGAAGAATTGAAAGGTTCTTATATTTCCCTATCAGGAAATTTTCACCCACAGCGACTCTCTCATGGGATCTCCCTTTATTCTATCGGGAAATCAGACTTCGCGCTTTCACGAGTCCTGTGGTCACGCGTTTGTGTCTCACGATTATCCGAAAGCCAATGTAAGTCAATACTGACCTTTTACTTTGCTATCGGGGTTCCTCCTATCAGGATTTCGACACTTGCGATGTCCAAAACAACTCGCTTTACTGGCCCTCGATCCCCGATACACCAATACGCTCCCCTGCTGCCTTAGCCTTTCAAGCTAAGCCTTTAGTCTGCGCGAACTCTCCTTATATGACTGCAGTCATATACCTTATCAGGATTTCGGGGTTTCTGATGTCGAGGTGTATGTGAGTCCTTATTCCCCGGACCCCCAATTCCTGATGCGACGTCCCTGAAAGCCTTTCCGCCATAAACGAAATCAACGTCCGTGATCGTTTATTAGGATCAATGGATCCATGTCTCCCTCGGGGTTTCACGACTTCTAATGTTGAAGTTCTTTTCCTTTCGTTTTCCCCGATATCACGAATGTCGATTCCCCGATAATTGACTTTTCCTTTCGGGGAATTTCTCGACGGCTTCGATCTCGCCCACACGTCCCTTAGAGATGGACGACTCTGATATTCTCTCGGGCCTCTGTGACTTCAAATCCTCAATGCCTCGTTCTGACGAAATGACGTCAATTGGGTCCCACACAACACTCTCCTCTTGTTGGAGAATCAGAATTCGCGATTCCTAGCTGTAAGAGTATCTTGTCCTCAGGACCTCCGATACGCCAAACTCTGACTTTGTCAGATCTTACGACACGTGTCCCAATGATGGACGGCTCTGAGCTTGTCGGATTTCCATGATGGATTTGTTGATCTCTGGTCCACGGGATCCCTGATTTCCCAAACTCCGACGCCTCAATATTCTGATGCTTCTTGGGGTTTCCACTCTACTCACGAAGGCTTAAACCTGGTGCAAATCCTGTCAAATCGGACGGTTGACGGGTGACTATGTGCAGATATGACGGTCCACAATCCCTTGAGCTCAAACTATGGATGTACCCGTATCCTCCATGCTTCTCTGGCAGATCTAACGACTGGTAAGATTTCGGAAATCCTCTCCACACGATCCTGACCGTCTGTCTTCTCCTCCTCGATATGTTCACGAAGTGAACCAAGGACTCCTTCCTGGACTTAATCAACTGTAACCCAAACCTCTGTCTCCTTGAGTCACTCGATATGTTCCAACTCTTTGTGCTACCTTCAATAGCTTCAAAGGATTTATCCCTCCTAAGATTTCTCACGACTCTGAGTCTTAGAGAAGATTCTTGCACGCACTCCTTGCGGAAACTCTCAGACACTTCCAAGTGTTGAATACCTTCGACTCTGTGCACTCCTACAGCAGTAGTCCTTCAATACTTCCCTCAGATTCACAACTGAGACTTTCCTTAGCTTGCACACTCCTTGCACGGATCTTATAACCCAATTTCACTTCTGGGTGAATGAGAACAAGAGTTAAACTATCTGAGCCTTCTGTCAACGCACTCCTTGCAGACGACTTCAACTGCACTCCTTCAAGAATCCTTGCTCAGGTAGAGAAACAATTGAAAGTCATCTCTCCTACTTCCTTTCTCAGATTTCAAACACTCAACAAGAAATCATTCATACATAGCATGTAAAAAAAATGCATAATAGGAAGTAAATACTCATGAGCATAGCATTCAACATACATACACAGAGAACAAACACAAAACCATGGATTTGAATCAATCTCTTCTATTAATTCAAGATCTATACATGGGTGTTCTTCCACAGCTCTCTACCTCTCTTCTATGCTCTTCCTACTTCAATAATAATACAAATTCACAATGAGGGTGTCTATATCTCGTTTCCCTCTTGATCTCTCAAACTGTCTAATCTAGAATTAAAATCCTATCTACCTACATTAACTAATTTAAATGCAGTCTATCTAGTAAGGACGAGAGCGTATGGCTCAAGGTCCATTACAATATACAAGTGCGCCTCATCTTAATGGCTTCATTTAAGATGGTGCATCAATTCTCAAGGTGATTTCAAAATTCGTGCTGGCTTGTCTAGCTGTCCACTTGCATTCCCCGTTGGCTCGCTTGATGTGGGTGATGCTCCTCCATCAAAATGTTTATCACAACTACTTGGATATGTTTCCTCAATGACCTCCCAATTTAATGGTTTTAATCATTCTAAAAAAAATGTTATTGCAAAAATGGTGAGATGACTTGTAAATAACATACCTTAGAAAGAATCATCAAAAGAATTTATCCTCCCTTAAATTTAGACCTTCTTTACTTCACCTTCCCTCTGAAATTTGGCTTAGATATCCTTTGGTTACGTCAGTGACTTGTAGATATTCAATATTATCAAGTTTAATTAAAATGAGAGACCCTTGCCTCTTATTTAGTATTTTATGTAGCTTCCTCAAGGGGTTACCTTCTAACCATCTTAAGCCACTTTCCTTATTTTAGGGCTAACCCACTTCTAACCACTTGTCCACTTAGTAATTTCTCCATTAAATTTATTATTTAAATAATTTATTTTGTATCCACTTTGACTTATAGTACA
>JZKD02S1653207.1:352183-366834 GCA_000966675.3 Picea glauca
TCAAAATGGCCCCGGAAGTTAAAACCTGCTAAAAATAGTAAATTGCCAAAATTGCCAGAAAACAGTTTTGAGCCAGTCAGAAAAGGTGGGTGGCCACCGATATCCACCTGGATCATTCATTTAGGAAAAGGATCAACACTAAGCGGAATCTTTGGGGGAATCAAGGAGCACCATCCTTTGTTTTTATAGAGGTGGTACTCCTCCTTATATTATTTTATCAACTTTATTGAATTTAAAAGGGAGAGTGCTACACAACTAAAATCCACACAATATTTAACACCAAGAAAGGCTCTTGAGATAACCCAAATATTTCTTTTAAGAAAAATTGTTCTGTGAGAGGACCAATCAGTTCCAAACTCATAAAATTAAAGAAAATGAATGATTATGATTATAAGATTTATTTTCTCATCCCAACATAAACATGTTTCCATTATTCAAAGAAAGTAAAATATGAACCCAAGATGATATTGAAGAAGAAAGAATGTAGAGGTTACACAAATCTATTAGAAAGGTTTGAAATATTTTTCCTTTTATATCATGTGATATGTAAAAGAAAACATGCTAAAGGTTTTATCTTTTCTAGATACAAATATTGAAATCATAAAAAATATGCATTCCCTGATAGATTTCTGAGGAGATTCCTTTAAAACAATAATGGAAGGATCCCAAATGAAATCATTCAAAAATCATAAACAATGTTCCTCATGAGGCATTACCAAATTTCAGTGATTTGAATAAACAATTGAAATAAAATCAATTTCCTTCAAAGGCAGGGATGAGGACCCTGCAGATCAAAAATATAGAAACATGGCAGAAGGAAAAGGAGATCAGTCAGAAGTTAGTCTTCATGGTATGAATCATGAGACTATGAAGGATGGGTGAACTCAAGACTGTGAAAGGGAAAAATAATGGAAAAGTCTTGGAATTCCATACTTACAAAAATGGAGGCAAGATGCTGGACTCTGAACCCTCTCCTATTGAAAAACGTTGTTTAAAACTCCTTTCAAATTATGTCACAAGTGCTCAATAAAACATAACTTCCTCAACTTCTTTGTAGTCAGGTGACTCTGGAGATTGTCTCCTTAGCTTGGTTTACCCATACTTTGATGTAATCAGGAAGAAGGCCCACAACAATTTCTTCTTTTACTCTTATTGAAAAAATTTCACTTCAATGCCACTGAGGTCGACACATTGTTCCCTACCAAGAGAATTGTGCTCCACACTTTTGATGACAAAGTCGATGAGCCATTTTCATATTTGAACTTTCAAGAAACTCATAATTCCATCAAATTCCATGACGAGGGAAACCCTGAGCATGTTCAAATTTGCCTCAAATTATTCCTTGGCAAAGATTTTATCATCCTACATAAGGGAAGGGCCCTCCAAACATTTTATGGAGTCATTTGCTTTAAAGAAAATTTGGATTCTCCTCTTCTCCAATACATCGCATGTTGAAATCAGTTGTTTTAATATGTCGATCCTGCTATCCCATCCCCCTTATATCTCTTACGATATCATTTCAGTGAGTTTTTTGATAATGTATCTACAAAGATTTCATTAAAACTCATATCCTTTTGGAGCTCATCTTTGAGGGGGATTCTTTCTAGGAAATAATATTCCCAACATGCACAAAATCTTTGATAATATATCATGATGTATTTGCAAGCATTCCATGCCCAAGATCATAGCAGAATAAGTGATGTTTCTAGCTATGAATTTTCTGATTCTCACACATTAGTTTTATACAGAGACATGGACCTCACCACTTGACTGTGGAATCCATTAGTCGGTTGTTTGGAATTAGGAAATTGATGATATCTAGAGCTATAAATTTGTCTAACAAGAAAACACAACTCGCTAATGGTCAGTCCTCGTTGATTCCCATCAAATGTGGGTGTAGTGGAAATGTCTTCCAAGCGAGCGTTGACCACAAAATCAACGAAGATGACATTGTTTCTTCAGTTCATAGCAGAAAGTTGAAAAGCCTGAGAAATTATTAGGTTGTGCAAGAAGCCAATCCAGAGCTTGATGTGGTTATTCCTGACAAATGCAAGTGCCCAACAAAGGCACAAATGAAAAATGGTATCACTATGGTGATTACTTATATTGTGCATGAAGGTGACACAATGGCTAATGTCAGTAGGATGTTTAGTGTTGATTCTGATGTCTTGGTCTCTGGGAATAAAGGAGAGGGTCTTAATGCTAGTTCTTCAATTTTCATTCCTCTCACTTGGAAATGAGTGTGGTCTCAGCCTCTTAGTCATGTTTTTCCCTCTATTGGTCATGCGAGAAAATTAGATAATGTGTTCTTATTAGGTCTATCCATGGATTTTGTTGGGATGTTGGTTGTTGGATTAAGCCTTGAGATTATAAAAAATTATGAAAGATTACCCAAAGGTAAAAAACAATCACCATGCATAGAATTGTTGAAGACAGAGAAGAAAAAATAAGGGAATTGATTGAACCAGATTGGCATCTATGGTTAAAAAAGAAAATGGGAATATCAAAAAACACCATGGATGAATACACATGATTATGCAATGAGAACATAACTTAAGATACCCTTCTTACAAAAATGTAAATAGAAATTACAAATATGCAAAAACTGTAGCACAACGCACGAGAGGATACCAATACACAAGTATTTCCAAAACAATGTTCTTCTTTCTTCCCACTTACTGAACATGCATTTTTAACCTTTTGACCCCGCACCTCCAATCTCACCTGCAATGCAGCCACAAGAAATCTCACCCCCAATCTCACAAGACACTTTATAGAACAATAACAACAACGACAATACACTGATAAGCTTGGGGACTGAATGGATACAAATACCACACTATTACTATTACTTGCAAATTGAATGGATATGAAGACCACACTATTACTTTCTCTATCACTCATGCTGAAATAGAGAACTTTGCAAGTAATTCTATCTTCTAGCCCTAAAAAAAGGAATGAAGAGGGGGTTGTTCAGGAACCAAAAAGAATATAACTGTTTTGTATCAAGTATTGTGGAAACTCAAGCATCCTTCATAAAACTCCCACAATAGAAGAAAAAAAGGTAATTTTACCTAAAAATAACATAAAGTCCACATGGTTGGATAAGATATACATTTTCCCTCAATAAGACAGTCTAAAAATAAAGATTCAAGAACCCACCAAAAGGAAAAGAGATGAAACAATGATCCTGATATGTCGAAGCATTATTTTCATTTATTTAGAGTATTGTACCTTATTCAATGTTATGAATTTATTTCTAAATGCCTAATTTTTTTATCAAAATTTATTGTTTCCCTTTTATTCGGCTCCTTTGAATCATAAAGAATGGTGCAGAAGTGGGAATTGTCCATTGAAGTGTCTTGTTACCCAAACCCTCGTCAAGTAGTGATTACATATGTCCTTCACAATAAAGAACTAAATCATGTCCTACAAAACCAAAGAAAAATTTATGGGAGGACTACCAATAATGAAGCATACTATATTGCCCTTGTTGAAAGGATGAAAAAACCAAAAAAACATGGTGCCAATGATATTGTTGTCTTCACCAACTCGGAACAAATATATAACCAAATGAAAGGAATTTCTCAAGTTCGAAAAGACAATCTAAAACTTCTTCATAGAGAAGAAGAATTGTCGTTGCTCAGTTCAACTCTTTTACAATACATTACCATGCAGATATAAAGAGGATGTCCAGTGATCTAATATGTGGAGTAGTGTAAACTCTAGGTCGGGGTGTCAAAAATGACTTGGTATGGACATCTATACCAAACAAAGTCATTCATGGACATCGATATAGATCCCCAATGTGTGGATTTTTTCTTTCTATGATAAATTCCATGAGGAGGGGTCTTAGGGTTTGCTTGAATCTTCATGGCCATATTATTTAGATCTCTTAATAATTAATAAGGTAGGTTAATTCTTTTAATTCTTTCCATATGAAGAAGGAATCGGATATGAAATAAAAACAAAGTAGAATAGTGTCCTTCACATGTGATGAATATCTTGAGCATAAGCAAGGCCTCCATCCATTCATCGACAATCCAATCCCTAGGGATACCCTTGTCCCAATTGGTATCTCTATGTTCAGGTTTCAAAAACTGATTTACATCCTCTCTTGTAATTAATTTAGTTTTAAACCACTTTTTTCCACTAGTAGGGAGGTTACAAGATGCTGCTATGGATTCTTCTATAACTTTCATAACTAGGTTTGCAATTTGGGCTCACTCTCCATTAAAAATTTCAGTAAACGCCCTGGCTGCACAATAGTGGTGACCATCCAATTGGGTACAGAACAAACACCACCCTTCCCGATCAAAAATGTATCTACTGTCTTCATAAGATTCCATAATCTTGGGCCCTTTTGGCTCTTCTCTGTTCACGTGTCCACCTTTACCCATATTGACTATCCAGACAAGAAATATGGACTCTTTGCTACAAAAAAGGGATATGTATGTTGTGCAATGATAAATATAGGGGATTTGTTGGCTCTGTGGATGAAAATTAAAATTGACCAGCTGCAGTAGTAATGAATAATGCGCCAGATTTTAAAAGAAATGATTTGAAAAAACCTCATCTGTGTGACATCTTGGACAATAGACACGTACATGTGAAAATACCCCACCTTCACATGATGTGACATTCGATTGGGTACTTTCTAACTGTTTTGAATATTCATTCAATCTTGTAGGAAAATACATGACTTCCAAGTCTCTCAATGGTGCTTTAAATGATCACAATTAGGGACATGTGGAAGTTCATGTAACCCTCAACAAGATTTGTCCCTTTGCATTCTTGGATGGATTTGACTTGAATCAGTAGTTTACTAACTTGGGTAATCATGAAGCATATATCATGATATGACATATAGCTCAAATTAAAATATTTAAAGCTAATCATGTCATCAAACAATCATACAAACATGTGTATAATTAATCCTATCCACTTTTATAAAACTAAGTATCCCTCATTTCTCTCAACATAATACTAATTTGACCCCCTAATAAGATTTTGAACCCTTAATCAAACTAATTATTAGGATTTATAGCATATACACAAAATTTTTAATGAAGAAAGTAAGGGGTGAGAGATAAAACTTTGTAGAACATAAGAGGTGATAATAGTTGTAACTGCAAAATTATTTATGTTTTTTTCCATCAACAAAAGCTGACTACGTAGGGATTTATTGGTTGTAAATATTAATCATGATGTAAGGAGTAATTGAATTGGTGGGTGAATAAGTAGCCTCAGGAAATTCATATAAAGAACATGTAGGGGTCATTTGCAACTCTTGAAAATTTAAAATATAAAAAATTTCCAAACAACACAGTTTAAATTCCAAGCCTTACAATACTTTTGTTGCAAAAACAATCCTTGTGTTCTAAAAGTAAGTTCAGTGGGATTGCTAAAGAAAAAAATTCAATAAAGCTTGAAATTTGAAAAGAGTTAGCTTGGTCAAATCTATGATCTATCCTCTGTTTAGTTACAAGGAAACAAATTAAATTAATGGCAGGAAGAATTAATAACAATAACTACATATGATAAATTATGAGCCACATTCAATAAAGAAACACAAACTAAGCATATAAAAGAAACATTTCTTGAAAGATAAATTTTCCTTGTTTTTTGTGGGAGGTTTATAACCAAGGAAAGATAAATACAACGTTATCGTAACTGTTCAAGTTAGAATGTAATAAGTGAACATTCATGTATATGAACTGAAAGTAGAAACAATGCCAAAACTAATTACATCTCTGAACCAACCTGTAGAACCTCTGTGTAGATTCTCATGCTCTTCTGATCCAATAAAAACATCAATACAAATGAAACTTACATTGAACAGAGTCATCATTATATTTCATTATCAATCTAATTAGAGAAATGATGCAACAATAATTCAAAATCCTCATTTTGTTACACATTTCCAAAAGATTATCAATTGCAATCTTTATTCACCTTTCAACGAGTAATATTCATATTTCTATTAACAAGTTTCATGTAAAAGGGAATAAACTATTATTTTTTGAAACAACCACATGAATAATGATCAAAAGAGATGAAGAATAATAAAACACATTTCTAATATTCCTTTGATGAGAAAGGTGTACATATTCTTCCTTGTTTATGCTCTATATATCTTCATTATGTTTCCATTGTCAACAAAACTTTTATTTTTCATACACTGAGATTGGCCTATGCTTAGTCTATGATATCATTGATTAAATTTGGATTATCTATTTTCTACAAAATTAAGCATGCAACATCTACTCATGGAGCCTGCAATAATTTTTAACTAGGCAAGACTTCAAAGCTTCAAAAGCTAACAACATGTGTGAAGTAAAGATTTACAGTACAAAGCATCATTCGAGCACCAACTTGTGTAGAAGAAAACAGAAAAATGTCATCCAAACACCAACATCCATACCAATCCAAACACTAAATACAACATGGATAAAGTCTTAAGTGGTATAAGTTTTGTTGAATTGATCCTGAGGAGATTTCCTTTATCACAAATAGCTACCCTGGATAGGGTTTGAATGTAACTTTAAGTTAAATCTATAGTTTGAAATTCATTGATATAAATTTTTATTACAACTTGATTACCCTAACTCAAGTTACAATTCTTCTCACCTAGGGAAAAGCAAAGTTTGGACCATAATTTAAAAATCACAGACTAACTAAAACTCATTTCAGATTCCTATGTGTCTCCATCATCAGTAAGAGTTTGATGTTGGAAAAAACAAAAAAATTACCAGCTAAGTGCCATATTGAGAATAATTATTGATCATATATTTAAAATTTTAGACCAAATAATCCTTGGTGTGGACATCAAAAAGGTTTGTTGAAAAATGATATTGAGAGTGATGATGATGACAAATACTCTCATAGTTTCACTGTCAATTGAGTGTGGCCCTTAGTAAGATCAAATGGTGTTGTTACCAAAGATACTGTAAGACAAGACAAATCAGTTGATGAGGTAGTTCCCAAACTAAAGGCATCAGTTCAACATCCAAGGGAGATAAAACACGAGGGATTATCATCTTGAGGGATTATCAAATATTCTTGTTATTATCATCTTGAGGGATTATATGGTATTCTAGTTATTCAAAACACTTACTCACTCTTGAAGAAGGGTAAGTTATCTTTCAGCTGTGAGAGTTTATAACTGAGTGCACTATGTTATTGTTCATTTATTGAGAATTTCACTATGCTACCCTTCATTTATTGATAATTGCATTATGTGGTTTTTGATAAATGATCAAATAAATAATAAAATATAGTATATAACATCAACATGGCTGTTTTTGTTCTTATGTAAATGTAGATCATTGAATGTTCTTACCAAATTAGCATACAATAATTTAAGTGGTTTACTTCTAAAATAAGGACCTTCAAATTTTCAAAAAGATATATTTTCAAAAAAACATTGGCATTGCCATGAATAAGGATGGAAACAAAGCTCATTCCATGGCAGTCCATAAACTTAAGTTTTGATAATCATGATATTAAACATATACAAAATGTATAAGGTAAAACATAAACAACCATAACTCTCAGAACTATTTTTCTACTGTGATTTTCATTACAACCTGCATACACAGTCATATCATATGACTCTAATGGAGAAAATCCACTCGTTTATCCCCCCAAACAAAAAATACATGGTATCAACAAAGAACTGCATTGTATAATACATTTGTATTACAAAGTTGTTACAACAAATAATGAATACATTTCTATTTGGACTTTTCAGAGGCTCCATCCATAGGTGATTTTAGGGGTGAAATTTCGTCGTTGGGAGAAATTAAGAGGTTTGCAATTTTGGTATATATATATATATATATATATATATATATATATATATATATATATATATATATATATATATATATATATATATATATATATATATATATATATATATATATCCCTTAGCCCACATATATTTGTGAGGGAAGAGCATGGAAATCCATTTTCTCCCCTTAAAATTCGAACCAGATCCTCCTATTTGCCTCAATTTTCTGTTAATAACAATGATTCAGAGGTTTTTCGCCCCCATTTTATGCTAATTGAAATGATTTAGAGGTATTTTCCCCTAGTTTTATGGTACTAACAATGACTCAAAGCATCATTCCATATATATATATATATATATATATATATATATATATAACCCTTAGACCACATATATTTCTGAGGGAAGAGCATGGAAATCCATTTTCTCCCCTTAAAATTCGAACCAGATCCTCCCATTCGCCTCAATTTTCTTTTAATGACAATGATTCAGAGGTTTTTTGCCCCCATTTTATGCTAATTGAAATGATTTAGAGGTATTTTCCCCTAGTTTTATGGTACTATCAATGACTCAAAGCATCATTCATAAATAAGTTCTAATAAAAACAAAAATAAGAATCATAACGAAATAACATAAAGGGGTTTTCTTGTGATTAGATGAAGAATACCAACCTCTTCTTCCAGTATCTCCTAGGTCCCTTCTTCCACGGTTAGAACTTGTTTAGAAAAGGAATTTTCTTCCATATTGTTCTCCCTGTAGATATGAGAATATTATATGTCATCAAAAGCATGTATCAAGGGCTTATTCCCATAGCATACTTAAATAATAACTTCTGTAGAAAAATAGCGGGGAAATATTTACATTTTCCTCTATGGAACATAGCATGCAAAAATGAACTTGTAATTATTTGGACACATACTGGTTCTTTTTAATGCTCTAGGATAGTAGACCTCCAAAGGTGGCAGAACATAAATTGGAATTGTCTGTATTTGGAATATATGGTGAGAGGGTTGGATTGGTTTTTGGCATGGAAGATGAATCACCAGGTGCCACAATGTGATCGCATGGATTTTCGATGCTTTGAAATCACGTAACAACAAGAGTATCCTCTTTTGATTTGTGGGTAAGCACATAAGCCTTTAGGTTTTATTGTTTAGTAAATTGAAGCTTGAGGGACTTTTGCAAATACTGGCACAATTCCTTCTATTGAATTTGGTTTGAGCATTAGAAAATTGTGAAACATGTGGGACTGAAGGTCTATGTTCACAAAACGCTTTGGTAGTGACATATGAACCGTTGAAAAGATACCACAATCAAGGTACATTTATGCACTAAAAAAAAAGTAAAGGGGTTGAGATCAGATCCCTGTGTTATGTTTGAGTTGTCTATGATGATTGAATAAATGAAGTATCTGAAATCAAATAGATTAATGGGATATGATCCTCAACTATAAGTGTCTATCATTTACCAGTTGTATTTTTTGAGATGAAAATTCCTTTCCTCACTTGATTTAATAACATTTTAGGTTCCTTGAAATTAATATTTTCTTCCAGAAAAAACCCCTTAGTAGCAATGGACTAGATTTTAAAAATGTTTTTGACCAAAAACTAGAGCATAATATTGGCATTTTCATTGGTTGGGCTCTGGTTCAACGGTAAACCGATGGGATTTTACCTCCACTGGCCCAGATTGAATTCTCTCATCTACCCAGGAATCCCTTGAGTGACATGTCCTAGGAGTTCAGATCCCGCTGTGGCCAAATATTGGGTTTTGTATGTAAAAAAAATATTGTCATTTTTTATTCTTCTTATATAGTTTTTTTCATACTTACGGTTTTCTTGATTGCAATGTTATGAAACCTTGTCACTGATTAATTCGATGTTGACAGGAGGAAGTGATCTTCTGTAGCAGTCATCAAACAAAATACATGATTTCCAGCACATGGAAGAGGCTAGAAGCTCTTGTATAATGCAAAAACTGGATGGGCTAGTTTTTGTTGGAGACAAGTCAGGTGGAAAAGCTTATTTTATTTTTGGATTGTTTCTAGGGATTAAGATATTTGAATAACTTATTAACTCGTGGAAATATTTTATGACAAATAACAACAAGATGCATCTAACTAACAATCACTATCGGCAGGTTGCAGTACAAACACATATGCAACTCGACTGGCTGAGTACTTTAAGTCTAGAAATGTCAAACAACTGTAAGGGAGTATTCTATAACTAAATGATTTTTTTTGTTTATTTTGTATGTCATAATTTATTCGATTCCTATCATTAAATTATGTTACTTATCCATTTTCTAGGTTGTTGGTGTTCCTATCACACTTGAAGGCAATCTAAAGAATGAATTTGCAGAGATAGATGTTGGCTTTGACATTGTATGCAAGGTATGCCTTATTAAAACTTAAAAGATTAATCATAGGTGTAACAACCCTCCTCGCTAAGGAAATCTACTCAGTCACTGGTGAATTTTTTTTTTTTTTTTTTTGTGTGTGTGCACGTGTGTAGAAGAAACATTCCCCTAGACTCTAAGTCAATACTCGAACCGATAGGATGCAAGTAAGAAGAACACAATCAAGACGACTCGACATATCATAGAGACAACAAGAAGCAAACGCCCCCGGACCGGAGGTGGGCAACTAAAGGCTGTAGGCAGAGACAGACACCAGGGGTTAGGCACAACACGGTCACAGAATGAAAGAATCCATCGGTAGAATCGCAGTAGTGGAACTGTGCCTTTAAACAACCCGAGACTACTGATATGGCTCGGAAGGTGTCGCAAGAGTGGAACTGTGCCTTTAAACAGCCCGAGACTCTTGATACGGCACTGGACTCCTCCTCCGGATACACACATAGACACAAATACTAAGCTACAAGAGGTGTCTATACCCCGCCCGACATGAACATACTACGCAATACAATACCACCCAGTACAACAAAATCAGAGACAGTCAAGAACACTACGGGAGACGCAAGCCACGAGGACTCTACTGATGACCCACTCCTATGGAGACTGAAGACACCATCAGGATACGTGCTCCACTAATTATCATTAACCTGCGAAGACCTTAACATTATCACTTCAATTTTAACGAATAATGCCCTTGCAGTTAAACATCGTCACGAACACTCCACTAAACAAGATTTTACCAGGGTGATTCAACTATCATCAATAGTCTTGCAAATTGAACCATTACTAATATTTCCTTTTGAGCAAGCATTACCTTCCATAAGCAGTACTTAATATCGCAACTTACAATGTTAATGTTATAGCATATGCAACACCCTTACAAGACAAATAGCATTGCAATTAAACTTCGTCATTGGCATTCCATTAAACAATGTTAGCATTGCAATMTGACATCCACATTAACATTCCAATTAACCATTAATAACATTTCGATCACCTATCATAATTAACATGGCAAATCATAACAAATAATACTAGTGCAAATTAACAATATCACCAATGCTCTTAAGCAATTTCTAGGGTTGCAGTTCAAGCATCTTCATTAGCGTTCGATTTAAACTTTATCAATCCTTGCCCTTAGCAACATAAGTCATTGCGAATTGACAGCATAATAACTCAAGTCAAACAACATTATAACATCGCAAATTAAAACAATCACCCTTATTGAAATTTAACAAGTGTTACCAAGGCAGTCAAGTAAATTAACCATTATAATTACCATTGGCAAGCGATACAATTACAATATGTAAAATGAAGGGTTTAAATAAAATTATTTAACACAGAACCATACATAAGATAATTCGCGCCACCTCTAACATATCGATATTAAAGGACAAGTTCCATCATAATAAGTAACCATAAGTATACAAGTAGCTTCCTATGGAAAATGGACAATACCGTCACCTATTTAAGGATGGCAAAGTAAGGACAACCATAACAAAATGTCAAATAAAAAAGGATGACATTATTGGAATGGCCAAGGATAAAAACGTTAAAATGACCATAATAAAAATTCATAAACATTCGATTCATCTCCTTCATTGACCTCGCAGGGTGAACAAATATTTATTGCAATTTACTCAAGTATACTTTATCCAATCAAGCAATTTTCCATTATATAAAACAAGCGCAAGTTAATTATCAATGCCACAATTGTCTAAATCATAGGCCCGACAACCAAAGTTAAAACGTTTAACCTACCATAAATCTAAACCCTAGAGACACGTAATTAGGGTTTGGTCCGATTATCAACACAATTCAAATCCAAGAGTTAATAAGCGAGTATCGCATTCATTGCAGGCCTGACTTGAGGAGTCAGTGTCGCACGCTCACCACGGCATTATTTAAGCCTGTTACTTCATAATAAAATAAAATATAAGCTCTTACCTACAACCAAATGGACTAATTAAGAAACTGTGCATTCTATAACTAAATAAGGTTGCCCCTTTTAGAAATTCGGTTGCAATGCCGAGTCAATGATATTGGTTTTCAATCAATTTTTGATAAAAATAAACTCTTATCAATCAACCCCAAATTGGACTAGATAATAACCTATCCATGTTTTAATAGTTACTAATGTTACTCATTAATACTTCCGGTTGCAAACCGAATAATTTCATATTGCTTTTCTAATCGATTTTGATTGGACAGTTCAGTCTCACTAATTAAAAGGGAAGATATATGATTCCATTTTACTTTACTGAATATTAAGGCCTAACACAATTTAATTTTAATTGGCCTCTGCTGAAAAACCAATACATTAGATATTACTATTGAAAGAAGTATCTAAGGTATCTAGCCTGTTTAGCTCTACGTTCATCAATACAATTGGTGTCGCTATCATATTTAGAGAGTGCAAATGGATCAATATAATAAATAAAAGTGTTATTATCATTATTTTAAATTAGAGACAGCTTCATGATTAGGGAAGAAAGAGTAGCTATGAATTAAAATGGCTTAAATATTGAATATAACAGACTTTAAAACATTGAATATAGTATGATATAATTCAATTTAAAATATAGTATAACATAATTTGAAATATTGAAAGAACCCTAACTGGCAGTCGCATAAATCATTTATGGCAGCCAGGTCCTTTACCCTTCCCCAGATCCCAGCGTTTACCTAACTGATCGGTAATTCTGTTGCCATGTTAAAAAGGTGGTTTTGCACTCTTTTTCCAGGAATACATTGTCTCGAAATTATAAATTGGGTAAGCTCATTGCAAGGTGCACTAGCTGACAACGCGCCGGTCAGTGGATCGATTCCTTTGCAAGGCCATCACCATTGAGTGCAGAATCGGCACAGTGAACAAGCAAATCTCACGGCCATCGCAGGAGTGAATAGTGGGCAGCAACGAGCATCCCAAGGCCTTCGCAATTCACAGGGAGTCCTGGGGAGGAGAGGCCACGAGGGCCTCCACGTGGTCTATGCATTAGTCGCCCTCCCCAACGGATCAATAAAGAATATACAACAAGGAGCTAGGCAGTAATGGAGGTCGCTGCCAGCGTGACTACGGTGAAAGGGCCGTTGAGGGGCGTGACCTTTAGAACGAGCTGGAGACGGCAGTGAAAAACCAGACAGGGCGGCCGTGGAAGAAACAGAATACGCATTGGGTAAGTTCGGCATCAAATTTATCGCAGGAAAACAAAAACCTAAACCACAACAACAGCACAGTCGAGATACGCCGACGAATGACTGCATCTCAAATGCCAGAATCAGCGTGGACAAGGGGTTTGAACGGCTCAACGTGCATATATATTTTCTTAACCGGGGATGGAATTTATACAAAGAGGCGTTACACAACAGTAAACAACTCCATACAAGTCCATTCTAAGAGGTTATCTGTACTATGGGTTGTAAAACTTAATCCCACCCAACCCATAGAATATGAACGATGCAGGAAACAACCGCCTTACTCGGCACATAACACATAGCACCAGATTAGAGTATAGGAACTATTACAATCATTGCAGCGTTATTTATCACATAACAGTTAACACCAGAATAAAACAACAACGCGACTGTATTCATTTCGGCATCATTTGTAACCAATAACTTAGGATAAAGCAACAGGAACAACTATAAACCCTTCCGCATTATTATCACATGACCCAACAACCTAAGAATCCAACACAGGAACGACTATATTTACTCGGCATTATTTATCGCATAACCAAATACTTAAGAATAAATCCACCAGGACTATGATAATCATTGCCTTATTCTTACCACGTAACAATAGCATAAGGAATAACAACAAAGACTATTCGCTCAACAAAAACGATGACATGAACGCAATAAATCACAGTAAACAAGACGCAAGGCTTTTTAACCCTGTGCACTTGAGAGATTTAAAATGCAAACACCAGTTACGTCCATTTCAAAGATAATCAATGAGTAAATCATTAAGACAGCCTATCAATCCATGGCATAATCATACTACACTCTATTATACTAAAAGAGAAACCATACCGTTGCCTCAAGCTTGCCGAAAGGAACTCCTGCGCTCCTGCCGCTCCTGCTCCCGCTTGCCGACCGCAATGAACTCACCGGTACCTCCCAGCCAACGCTAGGGGTAATCTTCTTCCCCATCAGCCCCCCGAGCCACAAAGGGGCCACACACAACCAGAGAGTCTCTAGCTCCTCAGCTCTCCTCCAAGGCTGAGCTACCACTCACAATGTGCTGAGGCTTCCCAACTCCTACCAGAAAATCAGTCAGTCTCCTCTCTCAGCCTAGCAATCCAATCTCAGCAAAAAGCCCTTTTCTTTTTCCTTCATCCCTTCCTTTATCCCCTCAAACCCTAATTCTCTTTTCACTTAGGTTTCCCCCCCCTTCTTTTTCCCCTCTTTTTTGACTTTTCTCAATTCCTTTTTAGTT
>JZKD02S1653207.1:369088-391596 GCA_000966675.3 Picea glauca
AATCACATCATAATCATATACAAAAGGTCTAACATCAAAAGGGTCCAGATCACTTGCGAGCAAGTGTCCTCAAATAATAAGTAGTCTCAGTGCGCCAGAGCGGGATGTTACAATAGGATAAAGGTTTCCACTTCAAGCATAGTTAGTAGAATTGTTTCTTGAGATATAAAAGTATCCCATTAGCCACTACTGATAAAGTGTTTCATACTAAAATCCTTCAGGTTATAATTTGGACCCTAATAAGGTAAGACAGACTTACTAGGGCTCACTTATGTTGGTTGAATGAAGCAGTATGGTTTGAAAATATAAAATCGAAAACTTCAGATCAGACCACATATTTTTAGAATTATCTCTCATAGTTAAGGCCAATTTTAAGATTCTTAGGAAAGATACAAGAGGTCCATATCTTTCTTTGCAATTAGACGCTTTTTCTCATCTGTCCTAAGGGACCTGAATCATAGTGATGTAAGCTGTAATTTTATGTATACTATAAGAAGCATAAAAAGATAAGAAAAAAACACTTCTAATCAAAATACTTATGGATTTGTCATTCAATTTGGTTGATCAATTTGACTAAGAACAAGCATATTCTCTACAGTTAAGATCCCAACTCATTGGTAATATCTATCTTGATGCTCTGTCAGCTGGGAAGGTAATTCCTAAACAAAAATGTTGTTTTTTATACTTTAGAGTTCGATTTTCATCAAACTGCCAATCCATGGGTCCCCTGAACATGCCATTTTGATGCTCGATTTGTTCTCCTTGTTTGCAATAATTTGTCAGTACCATTTATTCATACAACTTATGGGGAAAGAGGAATCACATGTTTCTTTGTAGTGTTCTTTTCAATCACATCCAAATCTAGTAAAACTGTGTTCTAACTTGGAACATGTTTGGATAAGGATCCCTCTTGCTCTTTTGCAATGCATGGATTCCTTAACAACTCATTCAATTTGCATCAATGCAATTGTGGGTGCAGGTGATTCTTAGAGAGGAAGTTGCCTCATCAAATATGATGCTTTCTCAAGTGACTAATCATATTTATGATGTTGGTCAATCTCGTGCAAAGAAGGGTAATCACATGATCTTTCTCCTCATATAGTGCAAATTTTGAAATTTTTTTAGCCAATGGCTGGTTGATTTAAGGAATGCGATTGTAACTTGTTGGTTTTCCCTCTATGACATCTTCTATTTTTCTAGGAATTAGTATCCTGAATTATTGAGCATCCCCTTCACTTCTTACTATTAATCCATTTATGATTTTAACTGCTATGAAGGCCTTGTTAGAAAAACAAGCACACACAGTTGAGATCAATACACAACTGAGCAAGAATTATGCACTATTATAATGTAGGGTATCTTGTATAGAAGAGAAGCATATAACAAAACCATAGGCCAAAAATGATAGTATTGCAAAACAACTAGGTCACACAATTGTCAAATTAACATTAATATTTAACATTCTTTCTTAATGTCAATTTGGCATCAGTACAACAAATTCCCTCTTAATGCCAAAATGGTTCTTCTTAACTCCAAGCATATTTTTGAAATTCTGAAGCCATGTTAGAAAAGTGAACACACACTATCAAGATCAACACACATTGGAAAAATAATGATGCACCATAACATTGACTTGATTCATACAACATCACAAAGTATGGCCTTTTATGTATAAGAGAGGCATATAGAAAAACCATAAACCAAAATGGCAGTACTACAAAACAACCAGCCAACACAATTGTTAAATTTGACATTAATATTTTAACATGCCTTCTTATCTTGGCATATTGCAGGTAAATATCATGGTGTCATTGTACTATTGGATGGCCTCATTGAGAATATCATGGATAGTCAACTTCTCATACAGGTCTGTAAGCATCTTTCAATTTACTTCTTTCAACACATAATTGTCTTTATAGTTTCCATAGAATTACTTTACAAGTTATGTACTGTAGTGATTGTGAAAATTTATTTATTTGTATAGGAAATAAAGGGCTTACTAAAAGAAGGCATAAGTACTCAAAAATTTCCATCATTACTTTCACCATGGGAAGCCGCTCTACTGAAATCTCTTCCAATTTTGATCCAAAAGTAGGTAACTGGAATTTTTCCGAATTTTCCATTTTTTTCAATTTCTACCATTCAAAAATGCTTTATAGAGGTGACGATGAAATTTGTAAATGCAGCTTCTTGAGGAAATGGAGACAGAGGGATTGAATTACTTGTCAAATGTATGTACCATTTTTTTATAAACTTTATGTTACTTCAAAGATCCCTGATATTGTGATTTGATTTTTATCTTTGGTAGTATGATAATAAAAAACACTAGCCATAATTCTTATAGAGATAATCCATTTTAGTAAATTTCCATAAAAGGATTCAAAGAATCAAACCTATGTATATTCCATTCTATATTTTAACATTTTGAGACATTATTATTGCTCATTATCATGTTTAAATTCAATCATTTGGAAGGAAAACAACATATTTTATACATTTAATGTTATTGGAGAGAGTTTCAATTAAAAATAAATGCTTGATATTTTGTACAGTGCTAAGAAAACTTTGTATGGCACTACCCCCTTCTACATATTTTGTAAGTCAAAGATATACAATTTTTCATAAGAAACTTCAATGCAAGTTGGAAGGTGTATCTCCGTAATGGGGGGTTGATCTCAAAGATTTGATGTTTCTTAAAGTGTCATATATTGTTATATGTAGTTGATATTAGTATATTACATGATATGATTTCAAAGTTCGTATGGGTCTAGGCGAAGAAATTCATCAACATATTTCAATTGTCTCCTCATAATTCTGTATCAAATTAAGAGTGGTGTAATAGTCATTTTCTTATGCAGACAGACTGAAAAATTTCCTTTTTATTGGATACTCATATAGAAACAAAGAAAATTCTGGAAAAACTAGTTGAGGAGGAGATATGGAAGCATAAGGTTTGATTTTCTCTCTTACCTTGTACAATACTTGACAAAGTGGCATACTGTGATGATTTAAGTTGGATTTAAGTTTGAATGATTTAAGTGTGATTGATGTTCTCTCTTACCTTGTACAATACTTGACAAAGTGGAATATTGTGATGCGTTAAGAGCTGTAACAACATATGTCCTATACAATCTAGTAGTCAAGGGATCTAGGCCTCTAATATTTTCAGGAGCTTGAGCTTACCGCAATTCCAATTTTAGAGTTATTTTTATTGAACCAAATAAGTCCATATATAATATGAAAATGCCAGATTCTTCTATGATATTCCAAAAAAAGTATCCTGACCTTAATGAGTGTTTTGTTTTGCAGGAGGTTGGGACTTACACAGCTAATAAATTGGGCAGTGTGTGTCATTTTTTAGGTTATCGATCTTGTGGCTCTTTACCATGAAACTTTGATTGTAACTATGCATTTGTGAGTGCATTTTACCATTGTAATTACATAGGCCATTCAAATGTGTTTATAATATAGTGATCTAATAAACTAGGAAGCTAATCAGGAGTTTCAGAGTAATGTGTACCTTGAACAAGTTGGTGCTCTTTTCTTGCAGACTCTAGGTCAATTATCATTCTTTCTTGTCATGCATTCGCTGAATGGTTACATTGCTACAGTCACAAACCCGAGTCAGCCAGTTTCCAACTGGAGGTGTAGGGCAGTTCCATTCACTGTATGTCACACTATCTTTCAGATTAGCCACAATAATATTTCCTTTTATATAGACTGTCCTTTGTTAGCATAGTCCCGAAATACGCTTCTCTCCTTCAAAATTTTCTAGAACTAATATTTTTTTTATGCATTGTTCAATTGCCTTAGTCTATGCTTGTTTTGGTGCATACAGGGCATGTTGACCATTGACAAGAGACCTAAATACTATAATTTTTGTATACCTAGAGATATTGTTATCCATTCAGAAAAGGTAAATCTTAAGGGGAAGCCAATTAGGTATGTCCACACTCTGTAGCCTTCTATCCCTTACTTTGGGAAAAATGCATTTAATATTTCACTACTAAACGATAAAAATGCATATCAAGAATGATACATCATGATGCCAAAAGGTAGTCATATACTAGGTTCACCCTCCCTACATAAGCAAGGAGATCTAGCGTGCCCACTTTGGCTATAATATCAAGAGTATCTACATTATCCCTAAAATCATCAATTATAACAGAGATATGCATAGCCAACTCCAATCTATTAATTGAAACTTCTCCCAAATGGACTGGATTAGAAGGTTGTTCGACACCATCGTTTCCATAAGAAGGAGATTCCTGTCAGTCTGATTAGGTTCCACATGGTATTGATGCCTAGAGATTTATCCATTTGTCCCCAAAAAGAACCCATTTCTAATAAATACGGGAAACAAAGAGAATATTGTACCCAGCCGCAAGTCATATCCAAAAAGCTCCAATAACCTTGCAGTTCTACATAATATTCTTAATTGTTTTAGGTTTATGACAAACCACACATCATCCATTTGTAAGGCCAGTACAATGAAGACTATGATTACTGCTAAACTATTATAAATAACTAACCACCCAAGGATTATAGAATTCAGAAGAGTTTATCCCCAAATTTTCCCTTGTATCATTTTATTACATTCCAGGTTTCATCTAATGACTAGCGGGTTGTATTTACCAATAATTTCATTATAGAATTTCCATTATTTATGATTCAATTAAGGTCAAAATTCAAGCCCCTAGGTTTTAAAATAGGATAAATGAAAGTTGTGGAAGCTAATGTTTCTCACACAATTGCATTGTTCTAATACTCTTCCTTACTCGGGTTATTATAGGGATGCATTTACCAATATAGGGGCACCCAAAAAAAGATCCAATACTTAACAAGTACTTAATAAATGTTGAAGATGGACATCACTAATCTATATAGCTCAGTTTTTCCCCACTTTTTTCTGCAAGGCTTGAGTAATCCAAATATTTATTATTGTTTCTTGCACTCTTTTTGGCAGGTTGCTTCTACAAAATGCAGAAAAGACTCTGTTCATGAGTTAGTATATAGAAAGCTAGAGATAGTTCATTGTTCAAAAATAAATCTATTGAAATGCACAATGGCCTCACATATTCATGATAGTTTGATAACTAACATGGCAAGAGTTTCAAAACTAGATCTCATGCCTCAACTAGTAGCAAACATCCTACTATATTGCACATAGAGAAAAGCATTACAACTTTAATATATCATGTTCTTGGCATTTGAAATTGATTTGCCAAGAGATGTTTTCAGATGAAGCATAGACAACACTTAAGAAGATAGTACATAGGTATGGAAATATGATGAATATTTCAATCTAGAATTGAGAATTGGATATAACCTAAAAAATGTAAATTCAGAACCAACAGATAAAGGGCGCAAAATCGTAAACTTCAATTCAACATAAAAAAGAAATGAAAAAATAAATTCCACAAGTTATTACTTTAAAATTGATTTCTAAATGGAATCAAGAGTTGATGAGAAAAATATGGTCAGTAATGATAAAAAGTTAAAAACTATATCAATAAAATCCCACCATAACCTCTAAATAAAGGATATTAATTTTCAATACTCCTCGTGGCTTAAAAAAACCTAAAAAATAGAATAGGGGAACAACATAAGTATTTTCAAACTAATTTGATGGGCCCACTTGAGACTCAGATGATGTGGTGGTGAGTTCATCTCTCGATCATGATTTGAAAAGATTGGTGTAAGAAAGTCAAAACAATTTTAACCAGACTTTAACAAATAATTTTAAACTAATAATTGTTTATTTGACTCCAAAGAAATCAAAAGACAAGGTGAGATCAGTATAAGTGTCATCAATGATTGGGTTTGATATTTTGCCTCATTGTTCTGTCTTGACATAGGATGGTTACCTTGCAGTCGAATTGGAGATTGGCCTTAAAGGCCCACTATTTTTTATAAAAAAAAACATTAAAATCCACGCTTCTAAGAACTTTTTCATGTTGAATATCAATTCATGGTGTGCACTACATAAATGTGGACTACATAAATGAAATTATTTCTATAGCGCCCTTGTCATAAAAAATGTCACATGCGCTTCCAAATCTAATATCTTTGCCAAAGGTCAAAAGTGTGACACTGCAAATTTAGGTACTAATAGAATGTGTGCACAAATTGTTTATGTTTTCATGCTTGAATTGTATTTATTTGCATATTTTGACAATTTTTTATGCCAAAGTTACTTAATCCTTGAAAAGTATTCATTAAGGGTAACTTGGGGAGCTAGTGTAGACAATTTGGACTCTTTCCTTTTTTTGTTATTTGATGATATTTTGTTGTTGGATTTCACTATAAGGGTAGCTTATCTTATTGAGAGACTCAAATAGCCAATGGACATTCCCCACATTCCTTTTATGAAATTTTGAATAGTTTGGTATGCTAAACTTTGCAACAGAAATGTGGCAATATATTTTTTGTATGCTTCAAATTTTGGAGTTAAAATCGACCTGATTTGGCTAGAGTGTATGATTTATGTATTTTTTCTTGAGTCTAGTTACTACCTCCAGATTTGTCTAAATATGGAGATATAGTAAATAAAGAGAATACATGGAGATAAAACATGCTTTGAGTCGAAAAGGTTTCTCATAGAGCGCAATGTAAGATTGAATATTCATGTCTTTGGCTCGTGTATGATATAAATTGTTTGTGGTGGATTTTCCTCACTCTCCATAAGAATGACAGTAGGAAAATAAGTTGAATGGGTGAATTGAAGTGTATTTCTCATCTTTTCAACTATTGTAATGATGTTGAATTTTCATTTGAAGCAGTTTATTTCCAAAATTGTTGATAAATATGTTGCAATATAAAAAAACATTGACTAACCACATCTTGGTAGAATTAGAATTAGCATTACAAACCTGCGGGTTAATTAGCCAACATTTTGTTTTCCCATTGGCATAACCTCTTAGGATTTTTGTTGTAATACACCTTGTTATTTTAGTTCATATAACTATTTTAAGTTTTTGTTTTTAATTATACTGTTGGTTTTCCGAATTTGAGCTTAATACAGGATGAATAATTTATGAAAGTGTCCCACAACTTGTTTAAGCGAGAATACAACATAGGTTTAGGACACATTTTTTTGGCGAATCTTTTAGTCAATTATATAATCTTGTAAAATCTTGGCGAATCTTTCACTGAATTATAAAATCTTGTAAAAACTTGGTGAATCTTTCACTGAGTTATAAAATCTTGTAAAATCTTGGTGAATCATTCACTTAATTATTAAACCTTTAAAGTCTTGGTCGTTTTTTTGTAAAGAAGTGTTCTTCCTTGTCCCATATGATGGCCTAGTTAATATATCATAGAATTCATATTCCATATGATGGATGATATAATAGAAGGTGTTCTAGAATATCCCAAAAATTTATAGCTTGTGTGTAAAGATTCACGAGATCCACTTTTGCATCTGCTTCTATTGGTATGAGAGTCTAGAGATATGCCAAAGCGTAATAAAGAACTTATGAAATATAAAAATGCAATTTCCAACGTGTATATAAATCAAAAGATAGTCATGCAACAACCAAATGTAAGCATCGTTTCTATTTTATACTTAAACTATCAGTAAATTCCATATAACATGGTTTTTGTTTCCATTTCAGTGCATTAATGTAATTCCTTTCTTCCTTTATGTCTTCCCTCTTTCTTCCTAGCTTGGGAACTATCAATGTTACTAATTTATACTCCTAAAAACTATTTTAAGTATATTTAAGTGCATAAATTTCAAAATATTACAAACATCATAAACCAATGAATAAGGAATAGATTGTTTCAAAAGAGTGCCAAATTTGGCCTTCGTTATGTGTTCTAAATGGTTTCTAAGACACTTTGTATCAAAAACATTGAATTGAAAGCATTGACATCTTCCAACTTCCAAATGTAGCATGCAATAAAGAAAGGAAATGGTTCTTTCGACAAAGTGCAACCTCAGTGATTTCATCCTCAATTTGATTAATCAAATACCACTTAATACACTAGACACAAGGGTAATATTTCTAGTCTAACATATATTTTTCATCCCATACACAAGAATAACAAGCCTAAGCCACCAAATCTTCAATAGGGAAACTTTCCTTAAAATGTATTGAATTCTCAATGACATTGGTCAAGAATTCGTTTTGTAAGCATGTAGAGACATTATTTAGTATCTAGTGCCTTGTGTAGATAAAAATATAGGAAGGTACACTATCAAAGTTGCAAGGTTGCATTGGTAGTTGCTTGGTGTGTCAGATCATCTGTGATTGTTTTCTCAAAATCATCCTGAGTATAGGGACATGTCACTTCCAACATTCTCATGAACTGTGAAGAAAGTCCCATCTCATCCCATTTATTTTTTATTAGCAGTGTTTCCAAGTAAAATGGTAATCTAGGTGTCAAATAAGGCCTTTTTATAATAGCCCCTTAATTTAGAAGTTTTAGGTCAACCCTGAAAATTAGATGGTTTGATCCTTTCCCAGTTGTTGTTTTTAGGGTCCATATCACTTTCCACATTATATATCTCAACCATAGCTTCCCAATAAGCTATATTGCATCCCAATCAAATTTTGGAGTGAAAAGTTAACAATCCCATCAAATCAATTATTGCAACTAAAACTTGGGGCACTCAACTCTTGGCCTTCCACCTTCTTTTTCCTTGGTCTTTCCATATCATTTTCCTTTCATTTTATGTTGTATATTTTAATGAATAAGGGCATAACCCTCTTGCATGAGGCTTTTGGCTAATGGGAGCAGGATGCATCTCTTCTTTGAGATTGCTACCACCATTGTACACAACCGATAGAGAATAAAATTTATGTCCACTACAACATTATTGTGTTTTATTTCTGCAATTGTCTTTAGTCATTTCATTAAATATTATACACATTACATTTCTGAAAAATAATGTATCCACAAGATTCCCTCCATAATCTAGACGACGATGTGATTATAAATTAGTGCAACTATGAAAGGTAGAAATTTAGACTTTATTTTCTACAAAAGGATACAAATCAAAGATTCGCTTCTTACTTCAAACAAATATATACGAAGTAAAGGACATATATTTACCTCTTGATTTGGCAACACTCCTCAATTTCCCCCCAAATATGGCACATAGTTGTGACTCCATAAATTTTGTGTTCTAATTATTTCAGTTCAATTCTTAGGGACAACAATATCCCAATCATCATTACCACTAACTATGACCATTGAAATTTTTTTTCCACCAAATCCATTTAGGTCACTACCTTCCAGTTTAAGTAGTTTATTGTACAACTAATCCATAACAAAACTAAGAAATTCTTGAGCATCTTATTGTGTGGGCATTCCTAAAGACTAAGAGGTTGGTCATGATTAAAGGTCTTAAATACAACATAAAACATGGTTGGATAAAAATACCTTTCCCACCTCAATCCCTCATGCTACCTTTACATTATTTTTCATATCTTTGTCAATATCTTAGCTTATAAATTCAATTTGGGTAATTTTGGGCACTTTGAAAACCAAGAAACTATTGTTGGGCTATCTGGTAATTCTAGGGGCCATGACATTTTTCTCTTAGGTAAGGAGGAAGGTGTAGATTTCCCAATTTTCTTTTAAATAGTCCAATCCAAGCCATATGCTAGTGTTGTAGCAATTGGTTCATTAAAAATTTAATGCTACCTCCACACTAACAGTCTTACTGGCGTGTCAAATTCAGAAAGGAATATTCAGAAAGGAAAATAATAGTAGTTGATGAGCCATGATGGACTATTGAATACAATACAATGAGTGTTGCACATTCGGGTTACTGTTTTTGATTTTCATGGTGGAGGGGTGGATCTTATATTTCCCATCATCAAAATAAGATAGCTCAAATCTCTATTTCTTGTAATGACAACATTGTGCCTTACTGGATTCATAATGGCTTTGTAACAATTGGTGTTGAGACTATGTATGAATCTTTAGGAAACTATGCCACACTTCACTTTGAAGGACTGTGAAGACTATGTGTGGTTTTCAAAGGCAAGTTGAGGAAGTCCTATAAGACCCAGAGACACTGGAAAATGTTGTAATTCTTGCATAAAGGTCTTTGTGACAAGTTTCCATCTGATTTAAATGCAAAGGATTATGTAATGGAAACAACAACAATGATTTGCAGTATAATATAGGTATAGACAGAAATACCCCTCAGTTGGATGCAGGTAGATTAAGAATTAGAAGATGTTGAACATGCATTAGTAAACATTATGGACTGGTACTTTTATTTTGAAGAAATATGCAATGAAGAGGGCTATTTAAAAAATTCATTGAATTTTTGTTGGGAATTATGTTTATATGTTGTATAAGTTTGAATATAAAAGTGACCAAACTAGGATCCATCCCTTTTCTTTTCATTTGAAAAGGACTTTTAGGGCATCCCCAACATGCCAATTTTGGGCTTATCTAACAATGGCTATCTTTCACAACACTATGCTTCCTTGGAAGATTTCATCAAACACTTGGATTGAAAAATCATATTCACAATGGAATTTTTTAGCACTTCTTAGTTTCACAAGGTTGAGAAAAGAAACCAAAGAGGTAACCACAGACCAATCTTTAGGATTGAGTAGCTATCCCTACCAACCCAGAGAGGGATCTCTCATTTAGATCAACCAACTAAATTACTAAATGAAAAATATGTTAGGCTAGGTATTAAGCTCACTAATGGAAAATTTGATTTTTTGGAGATGAGAAAAGAGATGGAGTCATGTTTTCAAATAGGTCATTGTTTTTATGAAACCCTAATGAACCAAAAATAAGGATGCAACTGTGGAAAAGACAATATAGAAGTAAAAAATGGTATGTTGATGATTTGGTTGTAGTATAGTGGTGATGGAAAGAAAAGGAAAGTGTAAACTGAGCATAAATTGCATATGAGTTCAATTTACAACTTGAAGGTGTAAACAATAATTGTCAACTTAAAATAATATAGAGCATAAGATTGAGTTCTATAAATCACTTCTTAAGTTGAGCATGAAGACAATTACAGTATGGATATCATAAAATATATCATATACAAATGATAAAAATTACACAATTGAAGAAAAATACTCATACCAATGATCAAATCACAAGAATCGCTTCACAAGTCTGCAAACTGTATATGTGTTCAATTTAGGAAAAGTATAGGCATATGTTGCTCCCTGGATCTCAAAATATTAGACATACCACCACTAATACATTGCATTAACTTCATATATAATGACAACAAGTCGAAATCCTCCTAAGGAGGTCTAATTCTACTCCAAAAAGTCAAATACATCCATATATATTCATATCATTGCTAAAACCTAGGAGGAGTTAGAACTGATTTTCCTCCTTTTCCTAAACTACTTGAGCTTATCCTTTAAAGAATCCAATACATGAATTTGACCTTATCAACTTGAAATTACATTTACCAAGCCTTAGTAAACTATTTTTTTACCATTTACATTCACCAATTTACCATTTGACTATTTACATGGAGTAAATATTTTCTACACAGAAGCACAACAAATCTGCCATAAGCCCATCGAAAAATAGAGGTCAAAGAAGAGATGGTATATATTTAACATTAATACCTGTGCATAAGCCGAAAGAGGTTTTTTTATATGAATATGTTTTTGAAATAAACCTCTTTTGTTTTCCCAAATTTCTACTCCAGTTCTTCATAATATTCTCTGCAAAAAGATGACTAAAAAATGCCTTTACACATTCAGAAAAATAGGTTGTAAATACGTGCATGGATATCTCAGTGTGTAACACCTAGATGTAAAACATGAGATAGGTTATTGTACTTTTTCCTCTTACGAACAAAAACATCCTCCATATTCCAAATATTCATCTCTGAAGGGAAACGATCGACTTTGCAAACAGGTGACTAAAAAAAGAAAAACTCTAATGTTTTTGCACAATCAAAGTGTAGTCAAGTGCCAAATTTGATTTTTGGAGAGGCATGTTGATCATTTTTGTAGATGAATAGATTGCCGGGAGTATGGAACATGAGTATGTATCTATGATACATTTTATCAAATTAACACTCTCTGTCAAACTGATACTCTTTGCCTTGGGACTAGGCAAATTTTGCAAGAGTAGACCAAAATTTGACTTTTGACTTTTGACTAACGTGGAAGATTAACAACTCTTGATTACTATGGAACATGGGACCCTAACAAAATCTACCACAATTTTTTTTGTTAATTATAAGGGCACGAAACATAAAACAATAGATGGCTATAGGTGACTTTGGAGTGGCTTCAAAAAAATCCTCCTCCCACTTTGAGAAAGACCCAACAATTGATTGGTTTGGTGAAAAGAATGTTGGATGATGCAAAAAATATTGACATCATGGATTATGATTTCACTCTTGGGTTGTATGCTTTGGAAACATCTTTGAAGAGGAAGAATATATTCCTTATCCCTAAAAATAAAAACAAAAGAAGCAACAAAAGTGGAAGATAAAGGGTCGTCCTCGTGCCAACAAGAGGGGTCATCCTCGTGCCAACAAGAGGGGTCGTCCTCATGCCAACAATGCATCCTCTATTGTCCGAGGTGAGTTTTGTAGAGTGGTGAGATCAATATGTTAAGATTAGTATACATATATACATCACCATTTTTTTAATGGAGCAATAGGTGGATGTTTGCAAGGGTGCAAGAATCCACTATTGTGGCTTCAATCCAAGGACATAGAAGGATGCAGTTTCATTCCAGTTTTCCTACCATTACGGGTACATTTGATGGGGCTCTCAATTGATGTAATATATGTTTCAAGTCTGTATTATTTCTCCTTTTATATGTCAATAAGGATACTAATGAAAATTTCATTATTATATTATAGATATAGGAGCTTCTTCTAGTGATCTTCCTCCCTTGGAACATGCTCCAATAGATGACAACTCTCCAATTGGTGATTTTCCATGTTTGATATGTGCTACAATTTCAACTCTTTTACATATCAATTGTTAATGTATTATTACTTTGTTGACTATGTATATATTAGGTATCTGTAGGATGAGGGGATAACCATAATCTTCTTCCATACAAATCCTCCCATGAGGGTAGAATCAGTCGTGCAGAATGACTGAATTTAATCTCATGACGCAACTCGCTGGTCTTCTGAGTGGTAGATGCTTCATGTTTTGGAAATAATTTCTCATCCCAGAGTCAATTCATCGAGTGGAGAATTATTTCTATTGTGATTGATGTAGTATGAGTATTAATTTCAGTATTTTTGCAATGATAATGGATTTTGGTGAAGGAGAAAGAACACCCAAATTTAAGCTACCATGTTACCCAGATTCGCCTCGATAGTAACAGTGGTTCGGGATGGATCCAGTGGTGATTTTAAGAACCCCACCTAAATTTATATGTATAATAATTAGGAGAATCCCCATGAGACATAGGAAAAATTGAAGGTTATTTTATCAATAATATAATAAGTATCCAAACAACTCCTCTCTAGCCAACTGAAGTCCCTTGTAATCTTGATCAACATTTTCTCTAGCCATAATAGTTGTGTTAGCATCTATATCAAGGCTTGACACCTCTGTATTATATCAAGAGGCGCATTGAATGAATTGAGTGTCGAATCTTGGTCCAATAAATGGTTTGAATCCCCTAAAGAAGAATACAACCAATCCAACTTTATGGCATGCTTACAAATGTTTTCATGAATACACCATGGGAAATCACAAGCTATAAAATTGGGGTACGATACCAAGTGACAAGATATTTCTTGTTGGGCTTAGTTTTACTTCTAACCCAGTAAACGTTAGATATAATCTCATGAGGTTTGAAATCACTATCTAGAATTCTTCTAAAACATGAAGCATCTACCACTCAGAAATTCTTTCCAAAACATGAAGCATCTACCACTCAGAAGACCAGCGAGCTGTGTCATGAGATTAAATTCAGTCATTTTGCACGACTGATTCTACCCTCGTGGGAGGATTTGTATGGAAGAAGATTATGGTTATTCCCTCATCCTACAGATACCTAATATATACATAGTCAACAAAGTAATAATACATTAACAATTGATATGTAAAAGAGTTGAAATTGTAGCACATATCAAACATGTAAAATCACCAATTGAAGAGTTGTCATCTAGTGGAGCATGTTCCAAGGGAGGAAGATCACCAGAAGAAGCTCCTATATCTGTAATATAACAATGAAATTTTCATTAGTATCCTTATTGACATATAAAAGGTGAAATAATACAGACTTGAAACATAGATTACATCAATTGAGAGCCCCATCAAACGTACTCGTAATGGTAGGAAAACTGGAATGAAACTGCATCCTTCTATGTCCTTGGATTGAAGCCACAATAGTGGATTCTTGCACCCTTGCAAACATCCACCTATTGCTCCATTAAAAAAATGGTGATGTATATATGTATACTAATCTTAACATATTGATCTCACCACTCTACAAAACTCACCTGGGACAATAGAGGATGCATTGTTGGCATGAGGACGACCCCTCTTATTGGCATGAGGATGACCCCTGTTGTTGGCACGAGGACGACCCTTTATATACCACTTTTGTTGCTTCTTTTGTTTTTATTTTTAGGGATAAGGAATATATTCTTCCTCTTCAAAGATGTCTCTAAAGCGCCCAACCCAAGAGTGAAATCATAATCCATGATGTCAATATTTTTTGCATCATCCAACATTCTTTTCACCAAACCAATCAATTGTTGGGTCTTTCTCAAAGTGGGAGGAGGATTGTTTTGAATCCACTCCAAAGTCACCTATAGCCATTTATTGTTTTATGTTTCGTGCCGTTATAATTAACAAAAAAAATTGTGGTAGATTTTGTTAGGGTCCCATGTTCCATAGTAATCAAGAGGGGAGAGTTAAAGTTGTTACCAACAACTAATCAAGAAAATTTTAAAATACTTACAACTCATATATTTTGGCAGCACTAGCCTTTGAGCTTGGGGGTTTGTTTTGTCGATAAATGAAAGTGCACAGAGTTATTGGATTCTTTTCTTCTCCTCTAATAAAGTTAGGAACTCTAAGTAAAGATATTCTTGCAACTCGATAAATGCTGAATTTGTTTCCATATACTTCAAACCAGATCAAATCTTCATTAGAAAAGATGATCTTGTCTTTTGGGTCTTGCACCAGGAGGTCCATGATAGTCTTCCATATATTTAACATTTTTTATCCATGTATACAAACAATGTGCAAACATATTAGGAAAAAATGTAACACCATTCAAAAGATTTGCATTTTAAGTCTTCTCTTATAGTTAGAAATGATAATATTCTAAAGAACTCAATTTATTACCATAAACACACACTCTGCTATGGATGGACCAACTAGTGATAAAATACATGTGTGTACAAGGATCATGGGAACTCATGGTTATGTTGCTCCTAAGTATGTGGCAACAGGTGACTAGGTCTAGGTCTAATTTTATAGGTTTTTGGGTGTTAACTTTGAAGTATGTTAGTATTAAAAATTATACATAGTCTACTGAATTTGACGCATGAAGATCCTTTCCATTATCTATTTTCATAAATGTTAATTGCCTTATGCTTATTCTTTTGAAAGGAACTTCTATTTAGGTTGAGACAGAGCCCAAGGAAACCAACCCAACTTTATTTTCCAACCATTCACATATGTTAGGAAAATGAGTATGATGTATTTTCATCTTTAAAATTTGGAATACCACTGTGAACAATCTTCCCAATCTGTTATTATTAGTATAACAGAGTTCTAGGAAGAGTATTTTCAAGTAATCACGATTAATGGCCTCAATACACAATCATATTAGAGATGGAACAATTCAGTGTATGCCTTTATAATGAAATTAAACAAAAAAATGATCCAATCTATTGTCTTCCAATCTAAGACCGAACTTAACTGTTACACTAAATGGGTAGCTTGCAACAATGGAAATATGGGAAGGAGCTTTGCAATCTATCACCAAAGTGGTCTAGCCCTGGTAGTGACAACAACAATCTTATTGTTGTAGCTGATATAATCAGATTATCCCTTATTTGGATTTTATGTGTGGAGGACTTATCCATGATAAATTTTCATGTCGGGGCACCTATGCTCTCAGCTATTGGATTACTGTTACATTCTCAACTAATAGTGCCAAGCAATAAATAAATGGAGAACTTCAGAATTGGGATAAATGACAATTTTGTCCCTAGCATTTAGTCGGGCTTGCATTGTTTCTTCTATATCTTCAGATCCATGCTTAAACATGGATTCTTCGATTGCCCTGTTCATTGCAACCAATTTGGGGGTCACCTTAGATTGTGCATATATAGGATATTCCTAGTTGAAGATCACAATAACTCCTAGAAATTTGATGATTCCCTCTAACAAATAGATACTAAAATTGGAAATTTGAGGTCAATATAATTCATGGTCAATATCCTTTCCATTCTCTATTTTCATAAATATTTAGGTCAATGAAGGATCCAGTCGAGAATCATATATTTGAGTAATCATAAAAGGATCTAGTCAGGAATCATTGCCTCAAAATATTTGAGTAATCATACCCTCACCACCTCTGCTTGTCTTTGACCTATTCAAATGATACCCTATGTTTGTCTTTGACCTATTCAAATAACACCTGGCCTGGCCTTGATTTTTATAAAGGGCCATGTTTTTTATATTTATATAAAGGGCCAAACCCCAGATTCTGGATTCATTAAAAAATGATTTTCTAGCATTGGATTATTCCATTTATGTATTTATCCTTGTCTTCTCTACTGGTTCACATTGAAATTGAAGTCTCTATATATTGGATTTGATAGTTGTCAATGCATGCTACAGGGTCTATTACGTTTCAATATTCGATATTGTGAGGAATATAGTATACAGGGCTGGATTGAAAAAAATATAAGGAAGATCAGAGTTCCAATTTCGGCTCATGCAAACACTCGACGCAAACCAACAAAATAAACTCCGCGCAGTAAATAAACTTCGTGTAGTAAATAAACTCAGCCTAGTAAATAAACTCTATGCACTAGGTACATTCCATGCATTCTAACTCCGTCCAGTCCAACAAATAAACTCCGCGCGAGAACCAACAGCCTTATACGAAGTCAATAAATAAAATAGCATATAAAATAGGGTGAAATTCTTAAGGCTAAGATATCAATCATAAGAGTTTACGAACTCAACACCTCTGAATAATTTTTTTTTATTCAATATGCTTTCAAGCTCATAATTCTTATAATCTATTTCAGGTATATATAGAAACAAAAATGCCTTAGCAATCTTACAAAAAGATTAATCAAGGCTATGATGGTGTTTGGTTTCCATGAAAGGTTAATGTGGCCATCGTTTAGAGTAATTAAATCCTCGAGTTTTGAAGAGTCAAGATGAGCACCGATCCGCCGCTATCCAGGCAGTGAAATGATTAATATCTGACATACTCCCTCTTAATCATTTCAAAAACAAAAACAAAATTGTTGTAAACAATGCATTACGGCTTACAGACCCCAATAATTTTTCTATGAATTTTGAACAATTCATTTCCCAAAGGCTTCGTAAATATGTTTGCAAATTGTTTTTCAGGTCTATATAACTGAACAAAAATCTCTTTACCAGTTACCATCTCTCAAATGAAATGATAACTTGTATCAATGTGGTTACTCTATTTTTGAAAGACATGATTCTTAGATAGTGCAGTGGTAGATTTATTGTCACAGACAATTTGGGTTGCATCATTCTGGTCATGCAACAATTCATTCAAGACCCTTCTCATCCACACAGCTTGACATGGAGCTACAACTATTGCAACATACCCTGCCTCAGTAGAAGATAGAGTCACAATGTGTTGTTTCTTTGATGTCCATGCCACTGCTCTAGATCCAAGACTGAACACATACCCAGATGTGCTTTTCCTGTCATCAATGGAACCTGCAAGATCACTATCAGTATATCCGATAAATTCAAAGTTTAAACTTGATGTGTATTGGATACCAAAGTCATTTGTTCCAACACCATATCTGAGGATCCTCTTTCCTTCTTGCCAATGAGTACTCTTCGGAGTCTCCATGAATCTCAAAATCCAACTTACAGTAAACATGATATCAGGTCTGGTTGTTGTTAAGTACATAAGGCTTCCAACCAGCCTTTTATACAGGGTTGGATCAACATATGATCCCTCATCATACTTGCTAAGGTTAATACCAGTTTCTATAGGTGTTGCAGTTGGTTTACAATTCAACATTCTAAACTTTTTCAATACTTCATTTTCATAGTTTCTTTGACAAATGAAAATTCCATCATCAGATTGATCCACTTCAATTCCAAGAAAATACTTCATCAATCTTAAATTAGTCATCTCAAAGTTTGTTGTCATGGCATTTTTAAAATCATCTATAGATAGATCTCCAGTAAAAATCAAGTCATCAACATACAGACAGACAATCAAAATTTTACCTTTCCGGTTTACCTTTGTATACAATGTTGGTTCACTTGGACTTCTAATGAATCTAGAATTGATCAGGTATTCATCAATCCTTCTATACCAAACTTTGGATGCCTATATCAATCCATATAAATCTTTCCTCAACTTGTAATCTTTATCTCTATGCTTATCAATCTCATAACCCGGAGGTTGTCTTACATAAACCTCTTCTTCCAAATATCCATTCAAGAATCCTGACTTGACATCCATCTGATGCATTATCCATCTATTCTGAGCTGCAATAGCTAGGGCCATCCTCACAGTGTCAATTCTTTCTACAGGAGAAAATGTTTCATTGTAATGAATATCATGTTGTTGACTAAACCCCTGAGCTACAAGTATTGCCTTGTACTTTTCAACTTCACCTTCTGCATTCAACTTAGTCTTGTAAACCCACTTAACACCAATATTGTTCTTACCTTCAGGTAAATATACAAGATCCAAAGTGTTATTTCTTTCAATGGAATCAATCTCCTCATCCATTACTTTTATCCAGACATCTTCTTTAGCAGCTTCATCAAAACTTACAAGATCACATGTCATTAATGCAAAATTTGAAATCCAATCTACTTCTTTATTTTGATCATACAATCATCTTAATATTCTAGTCTTCTTTCCTTTAAATCTGTTTCTTAATGAAGCTAAAGTGGGATTTGATTCACAACTTACCTGTGAATTTGATTGATGTTCACCATGTCCAGATGGTTAACCACACTCATGAGGTCTAGGCGTTATAAATTGAGATGGTCTGAAATCTGGTGCTTGCCTTGTTGGACTTCTTGCTATAGGCATATGTGCATGTGGAACCATTTGTCCATCTCCTTCAGCCTTCTCAACTCCATCATCATCTTCATGGGGTAACACAACTCCCTATAAAATTGATTTGTCAATACTTCTATCCCAGGCTTCATCTTCTTTAAATTGAACATCTTTGTTGATGGAATCGTAGAGTTTATATGCCATAGACTCTTCACTATATCCAAAAAAGATACATCTCTCGCTTCTGTCATCCAACTTCCTCCTCATTTCTGCGGGTACATGTGCAAATGAAACACATCCAAAAATTCTGAAATGAGAAACATTGCAAGGCTTACCATCCCAGCCTTCCTGAGGTACACGATCCCTTATGGTCTTGGTCGGACTTCTATTCAAGATAAAAACAGAGAAAAGAACTGCATCTCCCCAATATTCATTTTAAACATGCTTCTCTTTCAACATGCTTTGATTCATACCCATGATGGTCCAATTCTTCCCTTCAGCCACTGATCCAACAGATCTTTTAATGACTTATGGTTGAGTTTTAATTTTCCATGCATTAATTAACCATTTGAGAAACTTAGTGAAAGAATGAGAAAAGAAGAGGAATGACAGCCATATACACATTTGCAGATCTTAAATGAAATAAAAGACAATAAACCATAACACGTAGATTGATAATGGAGTTCGGCATAACTTTGCCTACGTCTCCGGGCCTTTTTCTCTGTGAGGGAGGCTTCTTTATTTCTGTTCGAAAGCTAAAAAGTACATCGCTGCAATGACAAATGGCTACAAGACTGATCTGGTCATGTTCTTCCAGATATCTAGAACCATACAAAGAAAACGTCACGTCAAACGGACGTTCGGAGCTCCCAGAAATGATCCGACAACATCTCCTCCTCAACAACTTCTCTGCCTCAAACTGGCTTTGGCTTGGCTTCTCCTCAGCATCATTCTTCTCTGAATGCCCTCAAAGTTGTCCCCATGGCCTCAAACAGGCTTTGGTTATATAGTTGGGAAGTTAGTTTTCCATCTCCAACTTCCTCCATGAATTTAGGCTCCAAAACTGCCCAATAACTCCCCAAAATGGATTAAAAATGGCTTAATTGCATTTAAAAACTAAAATTCAGTTAAAAACCCACTTTTTAAACCATAATATAGTTAAATACGGGCTTTATCACCCAAACCATGGCGCGTGCCCCTCTTGAATCGGTCATATGGGTTAATAGGGCCAAGCGCTAGCCCAAAGGGCTAAGCGCTGGCCCCTCTCCATTCGACGCTAGCTCCCGGTTGGTCATATGGAATATGTAATGAAACCAAATCTTAAACATAAAACCCGTGCCCCTTTTCACATAGGGCATGGTCATATACACAGAATCTGCGCGACCGGAGGTATAACATTCCCGTGCAACATATTTGGTAACGGTTCATTGTATTAGCCCCCCGCGCAATAAGTTTATGATCACATAACAAAGAATATGACCATGGGTCGGGGCTAAGCCCCGACCCGACCTTCCGCCAAACTTTACTATTCCCAAACTTAAATACAATTTGCATCACATATATGGTAAGTAACATACAATGGTGCGTTGGCAAGTTGGAATTTGCGAAGGCTTTGGCATAGGGGGAGGTCACCGGTTCGAATCCAGTCGGCTACAAAAATTTTTAACAAACCAAAACCAAATAACCAATACCAGGGTGCCACGTGGCAGCCCATGATTGAGCCACGTGGCACCTTAACCACCAACCAAAACATGCCATGTGTCAGCTTCTGATTGGTCGATGTGCCTTGCCACTTGTCAAGCCGTACTACCTCGTCACCCACCATACTGCCCAGTCATCCTTGCCACGTCAATCGTCGTACTTCTCTGTCATCTGCTACGTCATCTGTGCCACGTCATCGTACGATCTCCATGTCAGATGCTGACGTCATTCGAGCCACGTGTCACCCTTCCAGTGGTGACACGTGTCACCTTTGGATTGGCACAACTGTGCACCAAAAAGTCCAAATCTGCCTGCCACGTGGCACTCCCTAGAGCTGCCACGTGTCACCTGTATGGACCTGCCACATGTCGTCTATACGAACCTGTCACGTCGACGTACGAACATGCCATGTCAGCGTCTGTACGGACTGTACAGTCAACTAATTTTATTTTTTTTGCCTGTTTGACTTTTCAGACAGAATGCGATATCTTCTCCATACTGACTCTGTTTGACAAAGTAAATATACCACCGGAATCAGGAATATGAGACAGACGCAATAATGTTGGTTTCGTCGGATTCTGAGCACTTTAATTTTTTAGCATTTTTCAAGCCCTGTCAGGCTTCTGAATCCGATTTCGGATCACACCTCCCCACAATAAGACCTTTTGGTCCCCAAAAGGTTACTGACTACTCAAAAAAATCGGGATAGGCCACCTAGCTTTCTCTTTGTCTCTAAACTAAAAATGATTACATTAATGGAAGCAAAATACAATGAAGTTGAGACATCCACTTCTGGCAGAACCAAGTGACTGGTTTCTTTCCTTCACGATGTTCCTCTTGCTTCGCTAGTAATCCTTCCTCCTTCGTGGGTACATGCAAAATCCTTTTGTCCTTCCTTGGACGAAGCTCCGAATTAAGCTTCCAACAACTAGCCTTTTGATGTCCACTCTTGTTGCAAAACGTGCGATGAGTTTTTGGCATCCAGACCTGTTTACCCTTCTCTTTCTTCCATTGTGGACTTGAGCCTTTATGTCTTGTTTCCTTCCTGCTCGACATAGGTTTCATGTACAAAGTTTGTCTCTTCCAACACTTGGCAACACAATGCTTAGGTGAATGATAATAAGTACATTGATAAAGATTCCACAAGTTCCGGTTTACTTGATTATGCTTGTTATAATCAAACGGAGAATTAATAAAAACATGACCATTATACCTTCCATGATGATCTTCACTTTTCTTTGGAGACGACTTGCATTCACTACCACAACCTTGAAGTGATGCGCCATTTCCTTTTGTGAAGTGTTCTTGCAATGTCTTAAGTTGGCCATTTGAAGCATTACTTGCTTCCGAAGTTTTGGAACCTATCTTGGAAGACTCTCCAAGGTCCCCTTCGCCATATTCCAATCCTAAGTATCGAGGCCTTTCCTCAACCTCAATAGGATTTACAATGCCTTGACCTCTACATCCAAAGCCCTTTCCTTCTTCATAATCCATTTTGGTTAGTATTCTCAAACCTACACCTTTTGTATGTTTTTCGAATGCACAAAAACCAACTTGATGAGAATGAGGAAAATTTGATGAGGAACCTTCACTGCATACCTCAGATATGT
>JZKD02S1653207.1:391646-402553 GCA_000966675.3 Picea glauca
TTCTCTGCCTCAAACTGGCTTTGGCTTGGCTTCTCCTCAGCATCATTCTTCTCTGAATGCCCTCAAAGTTGTCCCCATGGCCTCAAACAGGGCTTGGTTATATAGTTGGGAAGTTAGTTGTCCATCTCCAACTTCCTCCACGAATTTAGGCTCCAAAACTGCCCAATAACTCCCAAAAATGGATTAAAAATGGCTTAATTACATTTAAAAACCAAATTCAGTTAAAAACCCACTTTATAAACCATAATATAGTTAAATACGGGCTTTAGCCCCCAAACCATGGCACGCGCCCCTCTTGAATCAGTCATATGGGTTGATAGGGCCAAGCACTAACCCAAAGGGCTAAGCGCTGACCACTCTCCATTCGGCGCTAGCTCCCGGTTGGTCATATGGCATATGTAATGAAACTAGGGATTAAACATAAAACCCGCGCCCCTTTTCACATAGGGCATGGTCATATACACACAATCTGGGCGACCGGAGGTATAACATTCCCGTGCAACATATTTGGTAACGGTTCATTGTATTAGCCCCCCGCGCAATAAGTTTACGATCACATAACAACGAATATGACCATGGGTCAGGGCTAAGCCCCGGCCCGACCTTCCTCCAAACGTTACTATTCCCAAACCTAAATACAATTTGCATCACATATATGGTAAGTAACATACAATGGTGTGTTGGCAAGTCAGAATTTGCGAAGGCTTTGGCATAGGGGGAGGTCACCGGTTCGAATCCGGTCGGCTACAAAAAAATTTAACAAACCAAAACCAAATAACCAATACCGGGGTGCCATGTGGCAGCCCACGATTGGGCCACGTGGCACCTTAACCACCAATCAAAACACGCCACGTGTCGGCTTCTGATTGGTCCACATGCCTTGCCACTTGTCAAGCCGTACTGCCTCGTCACCCGTCGTACTGCCCAGTTAGCCTTGCCAGGTCAATCGTCGTACTGCTCTGTCAGTTTCCACATCATCGTACGGTCAGCACGTCTGATGCTGACGTCATCCGAGCCACGTATCACCCTTCCAGTGGTGATACGTGTCACCTTCAGATTGGCCCAACTGTGCGCCAAAAAGTCCAAATCTGCCTGCCACGTGGCACTCCCTGGAGCCACCACGTGTCACCTGTATGGACCTGCCACATGTCATCTGTACGAACCTGTCACGTCAGCGTACGAACATTCCACGTCAGCGTCCGTATGGACTGTACGGACTGCACAGTCAACAATTTTTTTTTTTTTGCCTGTTTGACTTTTCGGACAGAATGCGATATCTTCTCCATACGGACTCCGTTTGACAAGGTAAATATACCACCGGAATTAGGAAGACGAGACAGACGCAATGGTGTTGGTTTCGTCGGATTCTGAGAACTTTCATTTTTGAGCATTTTTCAAGCCCTGTCAGGCTTCCGAATCCGATTTCGGATCAGCCACTCCATTCTGCTGTGGAGTATATTGAGCAGTAAAATGCCTTTTAATTACATGAAGATCACAAAATTCAATGAGTTCATTAAGTTTGTATTCACCTCCTCTGTCAAACCTTAAGATTTTAATGGTTTGACCACTCTCATTCTCAACCATAGGCTTAAACTTCTTAAAAACATCAAAGGCTTCAGATTTCTGTTTCAACAAATACAACCAAGTTTTCCTACTAAAATAATCAATGAAAGTCATAAAATAAGCGTAACCAGTTAAACAAGGTGTTTTCATAGGTCCACATAAATATGTGTGGAAAATTTCCAATGGATCTTTTTCTCTGTAGGAAACACCTAAAACAAATTTCTCTTTGTGATTTTTTCCAAGTATGCAACTCTCACTAGAGCTTGCAGGTTGTTGAATACAAGCTAACCCCTTTAACATCTGTTTGTTCAGTAACAGATCTAAGCCACCAAAATGTAAATGACCATATCTCAAATTCCATAACCAATATTCATCTAAGCTTCCATCTTTATAAGCATTCAAAGAACCACTCAAGTCATTTTTCATAACAAGTGGAAACATTCTATTCTTGGTCATCTCTACTCTTGCAATCAACTATTTGTTGGGTAATTTGTCATAGATTGTACATACCTTGTTCTTGAAGAACACTCTGTACCTTTTCTCCAACAACTGTCCAACACTAATAAGATTGCATTTTAAACCAGGTGCAAAGTAAACATCATCAATATTTCTTTTCTAATTATCCTTAATGTAAACTAGAACTACACCTTTACCATTAAGTGTAACCTTATAGTCATTTCCCAGTTTTACTTCAGACTGAAGACTATTGTCAAAAAATGAAAATAAATCCTTATTACCAGACATGTGGTTACTACAATCATATCCAAAAACCAAATATCATTTGCACTTTCCTGAGTGACATTACATGTTAAAAACATAGGATTTTGATGATCCTCAAACTCATTTGTAATATGTGCACACTACTTTCCAGCATCTTCCTATTTCATCGAACATTTGTTAGCAAAATGCCCAAACTCCATACAATAATAGTATCGTACTTTAGTTTTATCATACCTCTGATTTTCTTACTGCCAAGGTTTGTTGCTGCTCCCTCTTAAATTAGGAGGATTCTGCTGGGACTTCTCCTCAGACTCTAATTATGTTCAATTGTCCCTTCGACCAAAAAATCGACCTCCTCTTCCACGATTATAAGACCTTCCTCTACCTCTGCCTCTGGTAACATGCAGTTGGGATTTGAAAGCATGATCCATGAATCTTTCTTCATATCTAGATATCCTAGATTCATGAGCAACAAGAGAACCGGTTAATTCATCAATTTGCATTAGACTCAAATCCTTAAATTCCTCTATGGATACCACAATAGGTTCAAACTTCTTGGGCAAACTTCTCATCACTTTCTCAATAACTCTTTTATTCTCAACATCATCTCCATACTGCCTGAGCCGGTTCATAACACTCATTACTTGAGTCATGAAAGTATCAACACTTTCATTATCCTTCATCTTCAGATTTTCAAAATCTCTTCTCAAATTCTACAACTTGACTATATTGACCTTGAACACGCCTTGATAACTGGTTTTAAGAATGTCCCAAGCCATCTTCGAAGATGCAACGCTAGCAATATTCATAAAAATGGCTTCATTTAATCCTTGTTGGATTAATCCAAGATCTTTATTATCCTTCTTCTTGTTTTCTTTCAGCAAAGCAGCCAATTCTACTGCAACATCAGCTGGCTCGGCATAACCATCAATTACATAAGTCCACAAATCTTGAGAATGCAAAATCGTCCTCATCCGAATATATCAAGAGTCATATGTCTTCTCACTCATAACATGAACCTGAATCTGAGAAGAACTACTACCAGATGTAGCCATTTATAAAAATTGATAGAAATTAAATAAACCTTCATGCACAAAAAAATAAACAGGAATAATCTACAATGAAATGTAAAAAATGGAAGGGAGATCAAAGTTCCAGTTTTGGCTCATAAACCAACAAAATAAACTCCGCCCAGTAAATAAACTTCGCGTAGTAAATAAACTCTGTGCACTAAGTAAACTCCATGCATTCTAACTCCGCGCAGTCCAAGAAAACACCAACAACCTTATACGAAGTCAATAAATAAAATAGCATATAAAATAGGGTGAAATGCTTAAGGCTAAGATATCAATTAAAAGAATTTACGAACTCAACACCTCCGAATAAAAAAAATAAATTATTCAATATGCTTTCAAGCTTATAATTTGTTTCAAGTATATATACAAACAAAAATGCCTCTTCAATATTATAAAAAAATAATTATTCAATATGCTTTCAAGCTTATAATTTGTTTCACCTATATATACAAACAAAAATGCCTCTTCAATATTATAAAAAGATTAATCAAGGTAGTGATGGTGTCTGGTTACAATGAAAGGTTAAGGCGGTCAGCGTTTAAAGTAATTAAATCCTCAAGTTTTGAAGGGTCAAGACGGCCACTGATCCACCACTATCCAAACGGTGAAATGATTAATCTCTGACATGGGTGCCAGTGATCATCTGAGTCCGACAGCGATGCCCCTACTGGGCTTACTTAATATTCTTTAATATTCTTAGGAGTGACATCACACAAGGGAAAATTCATTTGGAAAGAGAATCTGGCGGTGGTTATACTTTGTGCTTTAAGATATACAACATTGGGCTTTTACAGATATAACAGATGAACATATATGGCCAACCCTAGTTTAGTTTGTTGACGCAATATAATCCATCCAACATGTGGAAAATAATAAATTTTCATGGGATGTGAAGAAGAATTAAATGTCAATTTCAGATAAAGACAAGGTTGGGTAAATATATAACTACTAAAACACATATTTTCGCAGCTAAATATGTTGTTTGAATGATTTAGAATGCAAATAGAACAAACATAAATTTCATATGCGGTAATATTCAGAAATCAGTCAGAGTAAATAGATAAATGTTTTCTTTTGATATTTGTTATATTACCAGCAACGGATAAAATTCTGGATCAATTCAATGCAGAGAGATACATTTTTTTATATGCAACATTTTGGTTCATACTTTGTTATATTACTAGCAACAACTGAAATTTCTGTTTAGTTTAATGCAGAAAGGTCTAAAAATATTTTATGTGCACCATTTTGGTTCCTGAATATGGGCATCTTAAAGGTTTTATATTTCTTCATGCTAGACTGATGGGGGATTTGAACAGTTACCAATATAACTAGATGCTATCAAGAGATTAAATGCAATTTTCAGAATAAGACAGTAATATTTAAATGTAATTTAAAAAATAAGACAGTAATATTTAAAAGGTATTTTTTAAATATCGGATGTCATTGATTATACATGGGTAATATTATTATAATACATCAAATTTGGTACCATTAATAGAATATAATTTGAGAAACTCATTATCAAGATCTTTACATGTGCAAATTGCTAGACACAATATATAATTATTCCTCTGTATGAATGCATGCTTGTTTCTGATATATGGTCTCAATATTGAGAACTTTTATCTATAAACTTCTTCTATACCTCAAAAAGTACAGATCGAATATCTGAAAATTGTATAAACATGGCTAGTATCTCAAAGAAGGAAAGGATGAGATTACCTCCCTAGACGAAATATGACAATGTAGGTTGTAAAGGTTTGAAAATACGGTGAAGAATGGAAGTGGCAGTGGGGAAGGAAGGAGAGAAATTAATTGGCGATGGGATGATAACGAGAGTTTGTTGGTTATCAATGGTTTCCATGCCTTCGACTGAACAAACAACATAATCTGTGTGATTGAGATAACAATAAAGTCTCACATGAAAGAGGAGTAGTTATTTTACCAGGGATAGATGACGAGGAATCGATGAATAAACACCTCTCCAGAGCGGGAGCCACGGTTCCAGAGCAATATATTTCAGCAGCAGGTTCATGATCGATCTGGTTAATTTTCCATAGAGTGGGAGCAATCCAATCCCGATTCAAAAAGGTGAGGAGGGGCACAAGAGGGTCAATATAAGACGGGGATATTTGTTTCCAGCATAGGATGGGGTCCCGATGCCAGAGACGTCCCATCGGGCTACATTTCATAGAACAAATAGCCTACGCCTTCGAGAATTATTGCAAATTAGTTGTTCGTTGGTGAGTGACTCGTGAAAGTAACATGCAAAAATTCCAATTGCTAGTCGGCCCAATTATTACCGGCATAAACTCCCATGTCTATCTAGTACAATTATTATATGATCCAAAATGCCGATTCATGTCCCACAGACTTTTTCATTTTACTGTAAAATTATGTCTTTGAATTTCTAAAGCAAAGCTGTGTGAAGAAATCCAATTCTGACTTTAATATATATATAATTCCTGTCAAAGATAGTGTGCATGTGGATTACCAACAATAGACTCGTCGATTTCAGAGAATCACCCGGCAATCATGTCGCGGCGAGAAATGGGACATCGATGGAATTTCCAACAACTTATCCTTAATTATCGATGTGAATTTCTCCCATGTTTAGTTGCCTCCAGCAAGCATTTTGGAGGGAAACCTTGTCTCTCGAAGGCCCCCCTCATTATTTCCTGCCTCCGGCTAAAGGAATATAGAATTCGTACAGCAGTGAACTTTTGTTGACCGCCTATTAATATGTCCGTTTTGTAATATTAAATTGTATATTTTGTATCATTTTTTACGATATGTTGTAGATTATTTTTATTAATTTTTAATTATTTTTATGATTTTCAAAAACTTATATTTTCATTTTTATATTTGTCCTCAGTCTGCACAATGTGTACCTAGCAGTTGAAGCTACGCGTAGCATCTACCATCTCCCACGACTATGCACAGTGCCTTGTACCTGGCTACCGCCTCCCACCTCCATGCAAAGTGTCTTGCCACCACCCTGCACATTGCTTTCTACTTGGCTACAGTCTCCTAGAGTGGCTAAAGGAGATGCAAGGTTTGCTCCAACCCACTAGATAACTGAAAGAAATGGATTACTCTTTTTCTATGAAACTTTTGAAGAACTAACAGAACCTTGTTGGTGGTGGTGCTACCCATCTCCTCCATAAACACTAGAGTGTCGAAGAATATGAAGAAAGCAACTTTGTAACGATGTCCTATCCGGAGGAAGGAGGATATTCCCCTTACAAAATCCAAGTGAGATGAAGGGGAAACCACTCCTAAGAAGGCTGTGAAGGATTATCCCTTCAAGCTCGACCCTTTCCAGTTGAAGCCATCTGCTAACTTAATGCGTCTATTTTGGTAACTTAATTTTCACCTTCTCTTGAATTTATGTGTTGATGAAGATCTTACAATAAAGTCTACAAGATTCAAGACAAAATCAAAGTTAAACCTCTGGTAAAAAGCATGAACCAAAAATGAAGACAAAAAAAATGCATCGAAATTGCACAAAAGCACGAGAATCATGTTGGGTTCCATCTGCTTACCCATTTGTTCTTAGGATTTATCCTTGGGAACCAGAACAAGGCCTTTAGGCGAGATAATTGGGATATTCTTTTTTTTTTTTGGAATAACCCAATGGACATTTGCATCTCTTTCATCCTTGTCCACTCTTTATGAAATGGAACCTATTCTATTTGTTTCCCGCATGATGGGGGCCTTATTACTCTTAAATGCATAAGACATGTATTTTTCACAAACTGGTAGTTATCTAAAAATAAAACCTTTGCATGTGTAAAAGATGTTTTTAATAAATATCAATCCCGCATTTCAATGATTACCTAAATTAAATTGGTTGAATTATTTTGATGACCATGTTGAAATATCTTTCTACATAATATTTATTGATAAATAAAAATTGTAGATTGTGTAGTATTGATTGGGATGGAACACTTCAAATAGCAGAAATCTACAGGTGAGCAGAGGCGTCCAATATTTAACTAGAAGCAAGCCGCAAATGCTATCATGCTTGTGTATTTATTTCTGATTTAATAGCTTAAAAAAAAAATTCCAATGTGGAATAGTTCAATAGATGAAATAATATATATATATATAGATTTTATACAAGAATGTTAAATTCATCTCTCAAAGTACGCATTTTGAAACTCTGACAATACATGTACAACCTTTCAACGATGCCAAAACTATGAAACCTTAACTAAAATATTATATTCCTAAAAACTTTGACAGTAAATATACAACCTTTAAATGATGGAAAGGACAATGAGAACTTCATTCAATGATTTAAAAAATGAAAACTTTGTATCCAGTAAAACTTAAAACCTAAAACTAACCATAGGCACACAAACAAGACAATTCCACATTTATATGTAATAAAAAAAAATGTCCCCACGGGAGCATCTAACCAGAATATTTCTCGAATTTTTGAAGATATATCACAAATCACAATGCCTCTTTCAATATCCTATTTGGAGCTCCATGGGATGATAAATGATGAGGCTTGTTCCTTTAAAACCCTAATGCATGAATTGTCTTCCTATAGAGAGATTAGTCACATTAAAGTAGTTGTGGAAGGAATATCAACTTGAATCATTTTCTCTTCCTACTTTGGTATCAGACATATATGTAAATCATAACTTCTCTTACAAGTACAATAACAGGGGAATGGTGCTCCAAAATATGAGTATAAATATGTACCTACATAATTTCAAAGTATCAAGTGTTGTTATCACTAAAAGGTGACTAGACAGGTAGCAACAGTATTAGATGTATCGCAAACAGAGTATAAATCTTAAAAAACACTGATATAAAATTTAAATTTAATAATATTAACATTAACATAAAATCTTGATTTAATAAAATTAATATTGTTTTTGTAGTATGATATTTTAGAGAGTAAATAAATAAAATATTTAATTAAGGGATGTGAGTAGATCCCTCTTTCTTGGGTCTAGATATGACTGGCTCTTTTGTCATCGGGTAGGTGGAGTTGTAGGGCATGGGTTTCATGGAGTTGTAGGTTTGGCTACAATGGCAACTTTTGCTGGTTAGTCTGTGGGAATGCCTCTCTCGAAATTTGGGGCAGTGTTTGTTGGTGGTAAACCCTATTTCGAAAGTTGGGGCTACTCTTCTTTTAGGAGATGTTATCGAGTCAATCAATTCAATCAATCACTATATGCCACCCTCTGCCATACGATGTGTGTTGTGCCTCACTCTATCAATTTTGTTAGTGCCCTTCTCAGTGGATGTATCCAATCAATGCAATCAATCATGAGTCACTTATTCCCCTGTCTTCTGATGGTTGTAGTCCGTTGAACTGCCCCTCTTTGAAAATGACGACCCGCCCAAGCTAGATAAAGTCCACACATGTTCGTGTCTTTTAAGGATATACTTGGAAGCATGCCTGGAATTTCAAATTTAGCTTACCTGTCAAGTGTCTTTTAAGGATATACTTGGAAGCATGCCTGGAATTTCAAATTTAGCTTACCTGTCAAATGAAAATTTGGTGACAGTTATTTCGTTTTTATTCTCGTATTTTTTTGGCAGATTCATATGTTTTTGGTAGATTCATGAGTGTCATTTTTTTTTCTCTTATATATATCTTTCTTATGGAACTTCAAAAGAAAAAATACTATCTTTTTTTGTGGGGAAATAGAAACATAGCTAAAGAATTTCCACTAAATTCGTTGCAAAGGATTAGGGAAACATCAAATTTCATTTGTTGTTTCATTTACTCTTAGAACAAAACTCTGTCAGGTTTGTAGCTGCAGTAGATTTAAGTAGATCTTAAGTAAGCTAAGTACCTACGATGAATACCTTACCCAGTAAAACTTAGTTTTGATGAGTTCATATTTACATGCCAATAAATGTTGACATACACATTTGGTATCTAACTGTCAAATATGTCTTAAAATGAAAAGAATGTCTTATAGAACGTCAAATTCCAGGCATGGTTGGAAAAAAGCGATGAGAACAGGTGTAGAAAAAACATTTAATGAATTTGGATTTTCCATGCATTTTCCTTGTAGGCAATCAATTTAAGAGAATACTTCGAGCAATTTATTTTTATTTTATTTTTTTCATGTATTTTGTTGTTCCCTTGATGTAAACATTGGCATAATCAATGTTTTAAATTTCAATTCTGATGCTCAAGAATTTGTAGGTCTCTTTGTATTAAATCTCCCCTCCAATGCAATTTTTTTGCAAGAGTAGACGCCACCTTCCTATAAACATAAACATGTTGCGTGCAAACTATGTTGTTGTGACATCCCTTAGAATTTATGTACTCGAAAAGACAATGAATGGCTCCATCATTTACCTTCGTCGCCAATAATATAAAACAACCAATGTTTCTCCAGTTTTGCATTGATTTAATTGATCACTAGAAAAGTGCATGAAGTGTCAAGCTATGTGCCAGGGATCCATTCCTTCTCCGGTTTACCCGCGTCACAATCATGAATTGAAGATGCTATGATTTTTAAAGGGATGAAACCCGATGCAAGTCTGGAGAGACTTTTACTATCTGTAATAAGATTTTTCCGATATGTTGTAGGTACTAAATTTATCCAATTTTTCATTTATTAAATGAACATGGGCTCTTTTTTTGTTCTTATCATGAAAAAATAAATTGAAATCCTTATCCTTTATTTTCCGCCATGCTTCGATGGTCTAAGGTTCCATGTTTATGTTTTTTTTCATCTTTTTTGGGTCTATCAGTAGGTTCATAAAATATTAAACAAAATGTATTGATGGGCAGAAGGAGTTGGGCGGGATTGAATGTAGAGCATGTGATAATTGTAGGTCGTGGACGTCTAGAATGCTCTCCGATATGAAGAGAACACATGAGCTTGGCCACGAAGATGATAATCTGTCATAGCAGGGAGACTAGAGGGCATGCTTTGAAGAGGGTAAAAGCGCAATCGTAACGAAATAAGTGGCTCCAAACAGAGACCATTGTGAAGCAGGGATTAACTGCATTGCAGTTATTTCCCTTGTTTATTTATCTATCGTTTTTCTTTGAAGGCATGTTCAGCCCTATCGATCTAGAAAATTCTATTGCGTCTCTAATGGATGTTCAACGTTATTGACCTCGATGATTTTATGCCATCTCAAATATCTAGTTTTTTTATGTCGTCTATAACGACCCTTGATTATAAATTATAATTACTTTAATAAAGTAATCCTAAAAGATTAGTTAAACTATATTTATTTATTAAAATAACCTTAACTAATTATTTGTTATTAATTAGTTATTCTTGATTATGATTAATTTAAGTATAATTAACTCATTAATYAATATGGTTAATGATTGATTTAATTATTAATTAATTCATTAATTAATAAAGTATTAAATTAATGGTGGATAATATAATATAATATTAAATTGGGTTACGTATCCCACAAGGGATAACGTATTCAATACATTTGGGTAAGGGTAATTAAATGAAGGGATAAGGAATTTAATGGAAGAAGGAGTGTCGGTGAAGGGGGGGATAAGGAAGGAAGGAAGGAGTTGGAGGGGGCATT
>JZKD02S1653207.1:424161-434763 GCA_000966675.3 Picea glauca
TGCTTATTTACTCTGCAGTTATTGGATAATAATGCTTCATTGATATAACACTTGGATTATATGGTTAAATTGCTCTATTACTGATTCACCCCCCCCTCTCAGTAATCCAACAAAAGTAGGACTATAGCAATGAGTTTTCGTTAATTATGTATTAGTTTGGAGTTGACTAACAAAAAATAACAATTTGTTATAGTTAAACTTTAGATATTAAATTTTATTATTTTTTTTAGATATTTAAATTTATTTATCTCTAATATGATTTGGTCATTTTTTTAGATTCTTATTGTAGAAAGGACAGTATCATCACATTAGAAAACATTATCAACTTTATTCATGGCCAAGAGTTTAATAAAGACTTATTCGTGACTTGAGCTATGAAAATTTAATAATCGCAATAGAGCGAGTTTAAAAATACAAAATTAACTAAGTGTTCATTGCAATAATGAATTGATAAATGCGTTAGTTGGAGAATAATGAAGACGATGGGTAAAGTTGTCCTTGAGAGTACTTGTCATAAAATCAATTGTACAACCCATGCCATACGTCTCACTCAATTTTGTTCCTCTTATGTCACTCAAATCTTCGCATGTTATGTTAGTAAGTGTTTAATGTCAATCAAGGACCAAAACACTTCAGAAGAGTCTCAAAAATGATGTATGATTCTTGGTTCATGAACAAGGTTAAATGTATAGTGCATGTTAGACCGCATATACATATTCGTTGAATTTGTTTGCAAAACAAATATGTATATAATATAGTTTGAAATTGATATATTGAGTGATGGTTTGATTCTAATACAGGTTTTGGATGTTTTAAATATGTTCACCTAAATTGTAATATGATAATAATATAGCTTAGGATGAACATAAACTTAAAGAAACTAAAAATATTCAAAAAGAAATTAAAATTTTTATTTAATATTCACCATAAAAAACTAATAATTAAAATCTATATAAGAGAAATAATATATATAATTATTCGTTGCCACCAGGCAAACAAAAATTAATATTTTCTTATAGGCGTTTCTTAGGGGTTTTAAAAACCATTAATGGGAGCCAGCTGCATAGGTCTTTTTTTTAATGTCATTTTGAATGAAAGGTTTTTTTCTATGCAACACGTGGGTGTTTAATAATGAGAGTCAACTGCATGGTATAGTTTTTTAATGTTTTTTTAAATGCAGGGGTGTTTTCTATGCAATAGGGCTCGATCTCATGCATTGATGCATTGATTCTTTGGCAGATGGCTCGATCTGGTGCATCTAGTGCATTGATTTGGCATATGCCTCGATATGGTGCATTAATTATTTGGCAACTACTTCATGTTTGCCTGCTTTATTGTAGCATCCTGTTTTACCATACAAATATTTTCTTGTTTTATCGTAACGTCCCGATTTACCATACAACTCTTTACCATTGCAGTTGACTTGGGACGAATCGACCCTACTCTCCAAGGAGCTTACATTGTTTTGAATAGGCCCCCTATGCCTCTTCGCGAACGTGACCTGCCTGGTCGAAGCATTGGTGACAATGTGCAGAGTTGCAACAATAAGGTATGTGGTTACTTAGTATGTCTATGGAATCTTTGTTTGATGAGATATAGTTTTCTCAGTCATGGAAATTGTATGTAACCCAAATTGCATTCTTTTTTTTAATTTCTAACACATTTTTCCATTAATTTTTATGTTGATGCATGTAGTCATCGTGTAGCAGACAACCTTACACCACTTTCATCGGTCGTGGCCCCAATACAAAAAACCTGCAAGAAGGTTACGTCAAAATATACGACGTCAATCCCCAAGTCCTCTCGGCACCATCCAACACCACCCTCCAAGTAATTATTTCTTTCCTTAAAATATAATGTCAATTTTTTCTTGGAACTGTGAGAGCATTCTACGAAATAATTTAATTAGCACCTTTGTGGAACGGGGGCTCATATATTTGATATTAGTAGCAATATTTTTGTTGGTGTTGGGAATCTTTCTCTTCTCGTCATTCTTCTTTAGGAGATTAGAGATCCAAAGAAAGGTTTCACATTTCCCATCCATCCCCATTTTAAAGTAGAAAATGGTTTTTCTTTCACTTCAATTGCCTTGTTCTCTAAGAGCTATGTTATGGAATGATGTGGTTCTAACTTCAGAGTGTAAAATTCTATGCAACATTGATCAAGATTAGTGAGATGTCGTCTTCTTTGATGTAACCTGCACACAAACAACTAGCTGGCAATGTAATGGCATTCAAGTCTTTGAGTTTTAGGTTCTTAGTTGTTAATCACCCAACAAGCATACAAGGCATTTCTCTACCTCCATCCAACGATAGGAAAAAAATGCTATGTTCTGAGATTGACTCACTACTTGTTTTTCTCCTCAATATTAGCCTAGTCTATGAATATATTGATAACATCCCTGTAAGGGAAAAACTCTTCCCTAGATACTTTTTATGAAGTTGGGAGAGATTAACTAGATAGTCTCTCATGATTGGAATATTAGTAACGGCGAGATTTGGCTTACCCTCTAAGTTTCTCATCTCTAGCTGTAGTGATGAATATTGATAAATCTCAGGTTATCATGTAGCCTTTTGAAGGAAGTAGCATAGTTAATAACCTTCGTTTCATAACATCATCACAATGTTAAGCAATGAATAAAAGAAAAGTGGATGCCATCATTATTAAAAGGTTCCAAAACCTTTGTTGTCGATTGTGAAATTTATGGCAGCTAAGAATTAGAGCTAGATTTCCTTGCTCTGGCAATAAAGGAACTCTTCTTATTTTCCCATTTGTTGAATGGAAATAATGCAACCAAATATTGAGAGAAACAAAGGAAATGGATTCTCGAATTCAAATATCTCCATGAAGCCTCGATATACTCATTGCAACATACATATTCATGGTAGGTCCAAAGGAAAACTCGCCCAACCACTTTCTTGAAAGTGAAGCATTGCTCGGTGGCCTTGCTCAAGAGATGGTAAGATCAGATAATTTTATGTTTGAAGGACTATGAACCCCTACAGTTCAAATAAATCTGTTGCACTTATGCGTTGAATTTGAACCCAATATTTAAGTAATCAACCAGATGGTTGTGGTAAACTAATCATCAATTTGATTGAAGGTGGAATGGAGCAGTTTACAAATGTTGTGGGTGAAACTAGCTGGCAATGTAATGCCAATCTAGTCTCATAGTTTTAGGTTCTTGGTTGTTAATCACCCAACAAGCATACAAGGAATTTGTCTACCTCCATCCAAAGATAGGCAGAAAATGCTGTGTTCTGAGATTGACTCACTATTTGGTTTTCTCCTCAATATTATCCTGGTCTATGAATATCTTGATAACATCCCTGCAAGGGGAAAACTCTTCCCTGGATACTTTTTATGAAGTTGGTAGAGCTTAACTAGATAGTCTCTCAGGATTGGAATATTAGTAACAACGAGATTTGGATTACCGTCTAAGTTTCTCATCTCTAGCTGTAGTGATGAATATTGATAAATATCAGGTTATCATGTAGCCTTTTGAAGGAAGTAGGATAGTTAATAACCTTTGTTTCATAACATCATCACAATGTTAAGAAATGAATAAAAGAAAAGTGGATGCCATGATTATTAAAAGGGTCCAAAACCTTTGCTGTCGATTGTGAAATTTATGGTGGCTAACAATTAGAGCTAGATTTCCTTGCTCCAACAATAAAGGAACTCTTCTTATTTTCCCATTTTTTGAATGAAAATAATGCAGCCAAATATTGAAAGAAACAAATGAAATGGATTCTCGAATTCAAGTATCTCAAGGAAGCCTCGATATACTCATTGCAATGTACATCTTCATCGTAGGTCCAAATGAAAACCCGCCCAACCACTTTCTTGAAAGAGAAGCGTTACTCAGTGGCCTTTCTCAAGAGAAGGTAAGATCCAATAATTTTATGTTTGAAGGACTATGAAACCATACAGTTCAAATAAATCTTCTACACTTATGTGTTGAATTTTAACCCAGTAGTTAAGTAATCAACTAGATGGTTGTGGTAAACTAATCATCAATTCGATTGAAGGTGGAATGGAGCAATTTGCAAATGTTGTGGGTGTGCATACAACCCTTGAGCCATTGTATGGTTGCGTATGATGGTGTTTCTATAGCTAATAGTCTTTCAAATAATAAATTGCTTAATTTAAGGGCTGAGAATGGAAACTCAGCTGAGAATTTACAACAAAACAAATATCACAACTGTTTATTTTGGGGCCTCCATGAGATCAACACTTTGTGTCATCTAGTTGTTATTTTTCCCAAGAATTACCATAAGTTGATTTTGAAAAAAAAATTCAATAATACAACCTAAAATTCTTCATATCCATTCACTTAACACAACTGAGGTATCAATACCATATAAAAACCACTAAATACTCTTATAACAATCCATTAAACATCAATAAGAGTAGCATATTAAACACATCAAGAGAATCCTCACTACAAATAAATTCAATCACATAATGTGCACAATGATTTTATCTTGGAAAACTGGTTTTGAAGGTTTTTTCAATTCTCATTTTAGCAATCTCTCGTAACCTAGTTACAATGAAACTCATTGCATTGAGCTTGTGTCTCAATGCATTATTTCTTTTTGTGTTGATTTTGAGAAGAATAAGTAGATGTGTTTGCATGTGTGACTTTGTTTTTCTTCATTGTATTGTCCTCAGTTGAAGCATTGATGCCATGTCCTCAATATTTCAATCAAACTACTGCTTTGGGACCAAAACAACAACCTAATAAGGAAAATTTGCAGTTTGGGACTTCGAAGAAGCATGAAGGGTTCTCACCATATGTGAATATGAGGTAGCATATAGGCCTTGTGTTGACTTCTTATATCATTCTCCATACAGTTGGAAGATAGAGTAAGAAGGAGAAGAGGGTTATCGATGAGTTTATCCTATTTATATCTAATAATACAAAGAGCCCTTTTGTGGGTCAGTGGTGGAAAATGATGTTGCTCTATATAGTTCAAATTGTGCCAATATTAGCATAAACATAGTTATTGCAAGTCGACACAAGGATTACTACTCCCATGTTAAGATAATGAGTAGGATGACTGTCCAGGGCGGGCCCTGCTTCCCAATTACAACAAGTTATTGAGTGAAGAACTTATATAGTCTCTAAGACAAACATCACCACAAATTAAAAGAGTAAGAATGTCCTTCTAGTTTAGGGAGTATTGGATTTTTTTTGTTCTAAGTAGGTCAAGTTACCATCATGACTAATGGACCTGAACCCAATCCCTTCCCCTTAAGCGTTCATAGAGTAAATAGGTTAGAGTCAATAAAAAATTGCACTGATGTTCTATTTATTTTATTTACCGCCTATGGATATATAAATCATAAACAAAATGTTAATTTTTTTACTAGTGCAACAAAAGAAAGAAATTCTAGGAGACAAATTAGAGGGTAGAGACAATGCTTATTAAAATTTGTATTTAAGTGATTTTGTTGATTTTGTTGAAAGTATTTGCAATGTTAGTCTTATAGTTTGGGCATTTCATATGTCTTGACGGCAAGTGTTTTTCCATAAAAAATTTATATATCTTTTATAGTCTAAATGCTTGGAAATTATGTAAGATGTCAATATATTATCTTGAGATCAGATTGTCCTTTTATAGGTTTGTAATTATGCTTTCCATGGTTATATGAATTAAATGAACTTAATTTTTTTTTTACTGTTTTTCTATACAAGAGCAACAAAGAATAGTAACAAAAAAAAGTTGAAGTTAAGGGAAACAAAAATCATGGTATGCACCTTTGAAACTGTATTTCCCTTTTTTATTTTTGGTTAGGTAATGCCATAAACTTAACCTAGGAATAATTCGAGTACCATAAATTGCAAAAATGGAAAAAATAATAGATGTTTAAAGCTACCAAATGAAAGAGCACTTCATTTTAAATAATAACATCGACCATGTGTTTAATAGCAATGGTCTTTTCAGATTACATGCATTTTCCTATACTCAAGGAGATTGCGTGTTTGATGCATTTCAAGTCCTATTACACTTTCGTTATTCATCAATTCAATTACGAAATGGATTAATAGACCACTTCTTATTTTTTTTTTAACAATGGTGATGTAGAAGCATTACAGTCATATCAATATGAACTAGCATCTGATTTTTTGTACCAATTGCATGTAATTCATGACGTTCAGACATACCTTCAAAAAATGAGATTCTCTGCATCTACAAATTTGAACCAAACTGAAAGAGGCCTATGGGAATATATATTTTTCATACTATGGCTATCCAAGTGGTTAAATGTATCAATTGGAATTTGGTCCTTAACAAAGAAAACAAGATATTTTCTATTTAATAAAGATGCAAATACATAACAATATTGCATTTTGTTTCATGATGTAAATCCTATCAGTGGTCACTATGAACCACTAATTTGCAAAAAGAAATCCATCTGCACTTTTGAAAAAACTAATATTAATTTATCGCTAATGTGCAAAGATCTTGAATTCCATTGGAAATGTATTATGCATGATATGCATCGTCATGGATTGAACATAGCAACAACTAGTACATCTAATTGGGGGGACAATCTTTTTAGTGCAATTTGTTATTTGGTGGAAACAGACTTTGATGTACATTCTTTAAGACTTTATGTTGTGTAATATTTTTGCAATGCAATTACAAGTGCTGATAAAAATGCATTTCATTGCTTGCAACAACACCTAGTTGGCAATACCATACAAAATATGGAAATGCCTAGCAATTGGCAAAGGTATATCATAAATATGACAATGCGCTATGAAAAAGGGAAGGTAGAGGGAGTACCATTTTGTTTGCAATGGATATCGATCATATTCTAAGTAAATATCTGAGTGTGGTCTTGCTTTACTAATAACATTGCCAACTTTTATTTTTCCATTTCAAACTCTGACATAACATTCGATATTATGTCATTTGAAACAGATGCATCACACATTCACTATGAACCACTACTAAAAGAACGATGTGAACATGAATGCATTGCAAATTCTGATCATCTTACAATAAGGCCAAACAAAAAACATAAGATTGATTACCCTATGGTTAATGAAATTCCAAGTGAAAAAAGTAGAGGCAAATTCATATTTCTACCTGAACATGTACTAGAAAATCATAAACATATACAACATGTTCATAGTGAACAAACATTGACATTAACAAATAGTAATGACAAGTTTCAGATAAATTGTCATCAAGCAAAATCAAGCCCAAATAAAAAGCCTAGGCTCAGTTATCACAAATTAAAAAAAATGGCACAAGCAAAAAACAAATGCATTGACACATTCTCTACTGAACATGACATAGATAGAGATGTAGATGGACACTGTACATATTTTATCAATGCAAAAACACCTCTTAGTCATAGAAAAAAATGACATATCATAGATTGAAACAAATAGCATGTAGCAATGAAAACAAAAAATAAGTGTCAACTACCAAATATTTCCACGTAAAAAATAAATATGCAAAGAAAATTTATTGGCAACAAATTCAAGACACACCTAGCAACAAATGTGAAATATGTGAATAATTGCATTTTGAAAAGAGCATTAAGTTTTTACACATGGCTTGGAAAAAGAGTATTGAATCCTAACATCAAATGACAGGTCGTTTTCAACTAAAAATATATGTGCTTGTTGCAAAAGAGCACTTCAAAATGGAAAATTGCCAAAGTTTGCAACACCTAAACATATAAGATGTATCGTGTCATTACTAGTTACAAGTAAACTTTCAAAACTTGAAGAGAGACTTGTATCATTGAGAATTGCATTTGTACAAATTAGACAATGGGTTTATAAACGATCCCAAATAGGATTAACTGGATCAATTATCAACGTACTTGTCCATATTGATATTGTGCAAAAAGCATTGTGACATTTTGCGAATGAAACAAAAAAAATCGCAGATGCATTGAAAAGGCGCTTGCAATACAGGAGTGAATATCAAACAGGAAAAGTACGTGTACATATTGTCATCAAATAATTGCAAGAATTATGTTCTAGAAATTTATATAAGAATGAAAACATTTCTATAAAGAAGGATTGGAACCATGTTCTAGAACAAGGCAATGATAAATCCATTGAAACTGCACATAATAATAATGAAAGTGATACAAAGAATGAATCAGAAAGTGAAATACCTATAGAGACACTAATACATGGATTCACATAATCACAACGCATCCATGATTTGTAATACAAGATCATTGAACTTGCACCAGTTGAAGGAAAACATCCACTTGGGATTTTCAAGGATAAATATGCATAAGAAATGAACTTTCCAACATTATTCTACGGAAATCCATGCGATGATGAAATTACAAAGAGATTCACGTATCAAAAAATAGTGCAATGGGAGTTTCTACATGCAAGTCGCATTTTTTCATATCACACAACAAATTTGTTTTTCAAAACAATGCGAATAATAAGTGACAAAGTGCTCTCTCACATATGGATACGAATAAGAAAAGGACAGTTAAAAGGGAGAAATATATTAGCAAAAGATGTTAAGTACAAACCAAGCTTAGAAAAAATATTGAAATCTGATATTGGATACACAGATTTCAAGAACATTCACATTTCTCTTGATTACCTGCAACATATGAAGAAAAATATATTTGCAATGATATGACATTTAGGGCCTCCAAAATTTTTCGTCACATTTACAAGTGCAGAGCATCGATGGAATCCATTGGTGACAACATTAACTGAGTTGCATAAGAATAGAAAAAAGAGAAAGCACATTGAAACATTAGAAGATGACGAAATTGATTACCTCATAAGAAAAGACCCAGTCACATGTAGTCATTAGTATAGACACATAATCAATGCTATCAAACAATTCATATGCCATGATGAAATGTTCTTTGGAAAAGTGTTAGCATATTACTTTGTAACAAAGTTCCAAAATAGGGGAAGTGAACATGAACATGGATTGTTATGGATAGAAGACACTACAATATATGGAAAGAATAGCAACTCATAAATTGAAAAATTTCCTGGACAAATAAATAACTTGTAACACAAATCATTTGGATCTAGATATTGCCAAAATGCATAGGAATTTCCATACAAGAAGTTTTAGGAAGTGGAATAATTCACATTGTAGATACAATTTCCCTATGTTTCCAATGAAAAGGACAAAGGTCCTTGAAACAATTAATTTAGTTGACAAAGCACTCAATGAGAAGTCGAAGTCTCTATTAACATTTCTGGAAGGAAAAAATTATGATTTCTTAACAAGATTCAAAGATTTCTTGATGGAGATTGAACTGATAGAAGATGAATACATACAATTAATACAATGTACAATAAAGCAACCAACAATTTTCCTAGAACGGAAACCTTCACATATTTGGAACAATAGTTTTGCAAAGGAAATACCAAATTTATGGGATGAAAATACAAATGCATAATATGTTCTTAATGCTTATGTTGCAACATCATATTGCACTTCATACATAACCAAAATTGACAAAACTATGACAAATTCATTTCGAAGAATACACAAAGAACATGAAATAAATAACATTGATGCTATGCAAATGATATGTACACTTGGAAATACATTGCTTAATCTTCAACAAATGTGAGCTCAACAAGTAGTTCATATTTCACTCTCTGTGCCACTTCATTGTAGTTCAAGAGAGTGTATATTTATAAACACATCACGAGTTGATGAATGGACATTTATGCTTAAGCCACCATCACTGTTAAAACAAGAAGCTGACAATTCAAAATATGTTATGTGCCATTCTATTATTGATTTCTACATTGAATTTCCACATGATATTAAGCATATTTGTCTTGCAGAATTTGTATCTGAGTACAAGAAAAATGGCACACACATGTCAAAAAGGAAAAAACCAAATGTAATACGATTTGTTAAATACAATAGACACATTGACTATGAAAATTTATGTAGAGAGAAACTGCTATTATACGTTCCATTTGAAGAAAGTGAAGATACATTGAAACATAACTTACCAACATGGCAAGATGCATATAGCTTCTATGAAATTACAATACAAATCAATGAAGCTAAATTTACATACAATATCAATCCAACATGGGGTGACCTCAAAAATGCAATTCAACAAATAGATAGTAGCCCCATGGATATTGATTGTAAAATGACAAAATAAGAGACCACTACAATCCATTCAGAACAATATGATTTAGTAATAGACTTGCAATGTCCTCAAGAATCCAATATGAAGAGATCCATTAACCTTGGATTTCAAGTCAAAACCCACCAATTTTTCTTAGGGAATGAAGAGTATTACAAAATTAGAAGAATGTTGAATAGAGAACAACAAGAAATTGTGAAAGACATTGCATACAGAAAATGTAGCAACATGCACATACCATTGTTGTTAAGAACCAAATATCAATATAGCATAGAAAAACCTCAGAACAAGTACTCAATGCCTTGAAAAAGAGATAATTTCAGATAATAAGCCTCTTCGAGGGGACTACCTCCTTTTACCCCACTTAAATGTTCAAGTACAAGATGATTCAAAATGAAAATGCCTCCTTGGTATATATAGGAGACTAGGAGGTATAATTACAACTAATGGCCTAAAGCCGAC
>JZKD02S1653207.1:438429-467572 GCA_000966675.3 Picea glauca
AGGAGACTAGGAGGTATAATTACAACTAGTGGCCTAAAGATGACATAAATAAAATAACATTACTAATATAATATGCCCCAATTAAGGGGTAATGAGCCAATATTAGGGCTTAACAATTGTATTGATTCCTTACAGATGGAGGAGGAACAGGAAAAACATTTACAACAAAGGTGGTACTCCAAAGCCTTATCTGAATCTATGATGCATATAATACAAATGATCCTTTAAAACCTAAGGGATTGATATTGGCATATACGGGTAAGACAACATATAATGTAGACGGAACAACAATCCACTCTGCATTACTAATGTCCTTCAACAAGTCACATTTTCTTCTACTTAGCAAAGAAACATTAGACACCTTATCAAAACTTTACCAAGAACTACAACTTGTTTTCATAGATGAATCTTCTTTGATTGGAAGCCGATTCTTATATTCCATTGACAATCGACTAAGAAACATAAAATATGTACAAACTAAATACTTTGGAAATATTGATATGATATTTTGTGGTGATTTTTATCAAGCACAACCCATACAAGACTCTCTGATTTTTTAACAAACTATAATGAACATGCAAACAATAACACATGACTTTTGGAAATATAGTATAAAATGTTATGAATTGCATACTACAATGCACCAAAAAGATGAAACATTCATCACGATTTTGAATAGGATGCACAAAAACAACCAAACAAATGATGATTTAGCATATCTGAATAGAAATTGCATTTGACCTGCACCAAATGACCCAACATTTCCTTATCTGTTTTACAAAAACAAATATGTTACAATGCATAACAAGCATATGCTATTGCTCATACCCAGAAATGAAATTTCAGTTAAGGTGATTGATGAGGAAGAAGAGAACCATGGAAATGTGTCATACCATAAACATACAACTACTTTTCCCTCAGAACTTGTCATAAAATGAAACATGTTAGATGAAATATATGCTTGCAACTATGATTCAAAAGATGGTTTGGTAAATGGTGCAGATGGAATAATCAAGGCCTATACCAAAACAGATAAAGTTGATGTAATATGGATTAAGTTCTATAATTCAAATATTGGGCATCGACAAGACAACAAGCTATCTTATCTATATAGGCCAGAGATTTCAAAAGAATGGATTCTTATACTACGAATAGAAAAACTAATGTCACTCACAGAAAAAAAAAAAAAACTCAACTAAAAATCATAAAACAATTTACAATCCAACTTGCATGTGCATGTACAATACATAGATCACAAGGTTTAACCCTAGACAATGTTTCATTTAACCTTGCTAGGATACGAATAAATGGAATAGTATACATAGCTTTATCTCGTGTAAGAAACATAGAATGATTGTATTTATTAAATCCTCTTTCGAAGAATAACTTCAAAGTCAAACAAAAAGTCGATATCGAGATGCAACATTTATGCAGTAGTGAAAAATGGAATCTAGAATATGATTATCACTCCATACACTCAGAATCATCCATCTCAATTCTTTCAATAAACACACACAACTTACATGCACATATTGTTGACATATGCAATGATTATGATACAATGCAATCTGATATTTTGTGCCTACAAGAAACACACATAACACTTTCCATGAACAATGAATACTTTCCAAACTTCATTTGCATATCAAATTGCAAATTAAAGATCGAGTTATGATATTGGTCAAAAAACATATAACACTTTTAGAACATAGTCATTTCGAAAAATATAATGTAGAAGCTATGCTAGCAAACATAATCATTCATGGATTGCAAATCACAATACTCAACATCTATGTCAGTTAACATGCAAATTTGACCAAAATAATAAGCATCATTACAAAATCATTATGTACTTTAAATCCAAACAAAGTCATTAACATTCTAGGAGACTTCAATATTGACATGCTACAAAGCATTGAAAAAACAAAAAAACTGGAAAGCTACATGGCCAGGTACAATCTCCATTTCCTCTTGGACACATTTTTTTTTTGCAAAAACCGCTTATTGATCACATATGGTCAAGCATAGCCAATCTACAATACAAGATATTCATATTAGATACATATTGGACTGATCACGATACCCTTTATTTAGTACTTGAACTTTGACATATATGTAAATAATATTACACATTAGCATATTTCCATTTGTTGCCTACATATTTACAAGTTTCTTTTTCCCAATTGCCTATTGTGTAAATCATATGTCCATATTCACATATTTTGGTTTATTTTTGTACTATATCAACAAAGTGTGTCTCGCGTGTCAATAGGTTGGTATACTCTACAAGTTATTGTCTCAAACAAAAAAAGAGTTTCTATTGCATTTTACTAGAATTTATTTGCATAGCTAACTGCTTTATTTACTACAGAATATATTAAAACAACTATAGTCATTATAAAAAACACACAAACAAAAAAAGACATAGCACAAGAAATAGAAAGGTACTTATTTTGTTGCTTTACATGTTCTTTATTCTTTGTTGATAGTATATGTTGCACATTGTTTTTGCATAGTAGTTTCTTTTGTTCTACATTTCATTTTATCCATTGCTAACAAAAATTATATTTGGAAGTTTGTTGAAGTCCTCACTGGGTCATTCCTTGGTATCGATCTTGAATAAAATTTATATTAGTCACTTTATGCTAGTATATATATATTTAAAATACTAATTTAAAATTTATCTCGATAGACATTGAAAACAGATCCCTGGCTAAAGCTTTCCATAAGCAGAAAACATTTATCAAACCTTTTTGACATTTAGAAAATATGGATATAGACAATATTTATCCACACTTATCACATAATAAGTATCACTATCCCAAAGATATGATCATGTTCTTGTATTATGTTTTCTATAGTATATGTATATTATACTATGTTTATTGATGTTTTCTATTATTCTCTATTCATCAATGCTTATATGTACATTGTAAACTTAACCACTATAACTTATATTATATGTCTATTATACTATGTTTATTGATGTTTTCTATTATACTCTATTCACTAATGCTTCTATGTACTATGTCAACTTGACCACTATAACTTTCTTGATGCAAAGAAGAAAAAATGCAAAGAAATTTGTGTTGTTCTTGCTCTTCTATTGAGTTCCCTTCAAAAGCATTAATCAGTCAACTCAGTTCTTCCTCGCTTTCTCATGCTCTTTATGTGACAAGAATTTGAATATAACTTAAAAATCCTCTTTTCTTCCATCTTATTTATTTTGTGCTATCTAGTAATAACCCCCATCATAATGAGGGGGAACAACACTAGCTTAAAGTATCAAAAACATAGTCATTTGATCAATTTTCCCTTAATAAAATTTAGTTTAATGATGAAATAACTTTTATATTAATAAATTATCCTCTAATCTTCCTTTGCATTCATATATTTACAATAATAGTTTATTATTAAATTCCATTATTCTCATTTTGATGTAACATATCCCTTCCCATTGTAAAAACAATCTTTTTAATCTTGCAAAACACTATTCATTCTCTTGTCTTAAGAAGTTGATTAGCCTTGCCTTTGCAATTACAATTAACAACCACAACCTACATTAGATATAATGATATTGGACACAAGAATGTAAATGCACGTTGATTGATTTCTCTATATAATCACTTTGGTGAACATCTATACTATTCAATTGGTAATATAAACTAACTCCCTACAATAGTTTCAATATTTTATATTTTTCCACGATGAACTTGCATTATGTATATGCATCTATGTATATATATAATATCATGTGTATTGTTCCTATGTATATATCTAATATCATTTTTTGTATTATACCAAAGAATAATATCTATGCCATTTTACTATGAAAACTCCTTAGTTCCTTTTATATACTTTGGAAATCATGTATCCAATTCACCATAATTGTTTGTTTGATGTTCTGAAAATATCAAATATAGAAATGTTTTTGACGCAGCACGTGCCACCCGGGCACGCCCGCTCCTACCAGGACCTTCTTCTTCACGGGCCCGAAGAGCTGAATACTCTTCTTATCCCTTATCAGGACTTCTCCGCACCTACAAGATGCTCTCCTGACGATCTCCTTTTTCCTATCGAAGAATCGGACCTCGCAAGATCGCGAATCCCGGAAACAACAGAATCGGGTCTCATAATTCCCCGAATCCCGATGACCACTTTCCCACAGCGTCCTATCTCTCTGTCAGGAATTAACCCCATTGGGAAATCGGTACTCACACTATCCTGAGTCGCTGCTCAAATGAATTTCCAAATCCCGATCTCCAATGGTACCACTGCATTCTTTAGCCCTCCAGCTAACTCCTTTCTCGCACAACCTGTTGGTCCACCCGACCACAGCCTTCTCCCACTTCAAAGTTTCGGACTTCATGGCTTTTATATGTGTATAACTTGCGCTCTTGGGATCTTCGATCCCCGACTTCCGATGCCACCTGGCGTTGAACCCACGAATGGATCAACCTTTCGACACCTGTCCTCCACTCAACACGTCGACTGTGTGGTTATCGGATTTCGGAGTTTCAGGACTCCTCCTGTAGCGACTCCCATGACACCGAGAACCTCGAAAATTTGATCCCCAATGCACGTGAGGACTAACCCTTCCATGTCACCACTTCCTCCCGCACTATCGGGTATCGTGAGATCACGATTACAAATGTATCATTTCCTTGGTAGGTGGAAACTCCCAATGCCGAACCCCAACTCTCCGGATTACTAACACGTGTCTAGTCCAGGATCTACGACTATGGTTCCCTTGGAAAATCGCGAGTCGCGACTTCTCCCTGTGAGAATTCTATGTCCCTGGGGACTCCGATTCTTCGATGAGTCGAATATCGATGAGCTCTAGCTCCTTCCCTACACGCTAAGGCTTAAACCATGCACATATTCCATGAGATCTGACCGCTGTCGGGATTTCGCCAACCTTCCTTGCGAATCTTGACCGTTGATTTTTCCTCCTTGAGGATTTATCGAGAGGACTGAATGTATTTTCTCAGAACTTGTCCTCCGACGCCTGTGCTTGCAACTCTTGCTCGAACCTTCGTCAATAAAACTCTAGGGGCTTTCTTTCACGATTAACACAAAGGTGCTATACCTCCTGAGCTTGCATGCACTATTTGCGCTCAACATTCAACAGCTTTCCAAGTGTTGAATCTGCCAGACTTTGCACACTTCCTGCAGCAGCAGTCGTCTATATCCTTTGCTCAGAATAACAACTAAGACTTCTTCTTCCTTCAACCTACACACTCCTTGCACGGTTGCAACAACCCACTTCTACTTCTGGGCAAATAAGAACAAAAGTTAGACTATCAAGCCCTCATCAACGCACTCCTTGCGGATGAATTCAACTGCACTCTTTGCAGGAATCTCCTGGCTCAGATAGAGAAACAATTGAAACTTATTCTCTTTTAGACTTCAGTTTAAACCCTGAAATCACATACACAACATATACAAAGCAAGTGCATACCAAAAACAAGCATTCATGAGCACATAAACAATCTACACAGAGAAATAACACCAGCCATGAAATTGAATCAGAACTTCATTCTATTAATTCAATCATCTGTACATAGGTGTTCTTCACAGATCTCTCTACATTCTCCTCTCTTCTGAATGCTGCCTATGACTAATGTTATAATGATACAAAGAGGGTGTCTATATCCGTTTTCCCTTTCAGACTCTAAAACTGTCTAATCTGGAAAAATAAATCCTACCTGCTTGGATTAAATATATTAAATGCCTCCTATCTATTTCAGACAAGAGCGTATGGCTCGAGGTCTGATACAACATACAAAAGGTGCTCCTTCATAAAAGATTCATTAAAGACTTGCGCTACAATCCCCAAATCACTTTCAAAATTTGGGTTTGTTTATCCAGCTCAACTTTTGCTTGATGTGTTGGCTCGCTTGTTGAGTTGGCGATGCTCCTGCATTATACTCCTCGGCTTGAAAACTTTCATGGGCTCCTGTCCATGAGCTCTTGCACAGTCTATCCATGCTTTTGAATGACTGCTTCTGTCTCCCAGCTGGCATCTTCCACTGGATGTTTCTTCCATTTCACTAGATACTCAAAGTATTGCTTCCGTCTGGTTCTTTTGCTGACTCTTTTGTCAAGTATGCGCTCCATCTGTGGCTTGTCTGCAATCGGCATCTGCCTCTGCCACTGAATCTTTGGCTGTTCTTCACTTCCATATCCTACTTCTTCAGCCTTATATGGATATAAGTCTAAAACATTGAATGTCGGAGATATTCCAATCTCATCCGACAATTCAATTTCATAAGCGTTTTCTCCCAATTTCTTCAGGACGCTGCATGGCCCAATTTTATTCATCTTCATCTTGTTGTATGTTTCCCTTGGGAACCTTTCCTTCCTCAGATCTGCCAGAACTAGATCACCAACTTCGAATTGAAGTTGTCTCCAATGCTGATCCGCTCTGCTCTTATATTCTTGGTTTGACTCGAGCAATCGCTGCTTCACTCTGCTGTGAAGTTCTTCCATTACCTCTGCGAATTCTTCAGTGCTTTCACTCTTTGTCATTATCTGCTCTGAATCCATCAGCTCAGATACTCTTCTTGGCTACTTTCCATATACAATCTCAAATGGACTTTTACCTGTGCTTCTATTCACTTAATCGTTGTAAGCAAATTCTGCCTGTGGCAAAACGTTATCCCAACTGCTATGGTGCTCTGTCACCAGGCTCCTGAGTAAATATCCTAAACTTTGATTCACCAGCTCTGTTTGCCCATTGTTCTGAGGGTGATAGGCTGAAATAAACATCAAGTTAGTCCTCATATTCTTCCACAATGTCCTCCAGAAATGTCCAATGAATTTTGTATCCCTGTCCGATACTATACTTCTGGGTAACCCATGAAGTGTAACAATCTCCTTGAAGAACAAGTTTGCTATATGAGTAGCATCGCTGGTCTTCTGGCATGGAATAAAATGTGCCATTTTGGAAAACCTGTCGACCACCACAAAGATCGAATCATGTCCTCTTTGCGTCCTAGGCAATCCCAATACAAAATCCATGTTGATTTCATCCCATGGCCTTTCAGGTATGGGTAACGATTGATAGAATCTCGCATTATGCCTCCTGCCCTTCGAATGCTACCAAATTCTACACCTGTCAACAAATTTCTTGACATATGTCTACATATTTGGATAGAAGTATACTTCTCTCATCTTTGCAAACGTCTTATTGTGGCCAAAATGCCCTGCTAATCCACCACTGTATTTTTCTTGTAGAAGATTCTCCCTCATGGAGCAATGTGGAATGCATAATTGATTTCCTATGAACAACAGTCCATTTTGGATCATGTAATCCATCCATGGGCTTCTGTCTCTGAGAACTGGATTCTCAGCTGCCTCGTATGCCTCTGCAAAATTGACATCTTCTGCATACATGTCCTTAAGGTTTTCAAAACCCAATGTTTTGACTCGAAACTCATGCAGCAACAAACACTTCCTGCTCAAAGCATCAACCACTTTGTTAGCAGTCCCTGAAATGTGTTTAATTGAAAATGTAAAATTCTGCATATACTCTACCCATTTATCATGTTTGTGATTTAGCTTCTCCTCTTGAGTCACAAACTGTAATGCATTATTATCACTATATAGTACAAACTCTTTTGGGATCAAGTAATTCCTCCACCTCTTCAATGCCTGTATGATAGCATAAAATCCTTTATCATACGTTGAGTATTTCACTTTTTTCTCATCCAGCTTCTCACTGAAATATGAAATTGGTCTGTCCTCTTGGCTCAAGACCTCTCCTATGGCAAAGCCACTTGCATCACATTTCACCTAGAACACTTTTGCAAAGTCCGGCAACACCAAAACCGGTTGTTCAGTGATCTTCCGCTTCAATAGATTGAAGCTCTCTTCTGCCTCTTCAGTCCAATGAAAAGATTTATGTATTTTCTTGACTATGTCCATCATTGCTGCGCTAATTCCACTGAAGTTCCTAATGAATTTTCTGTAGAAAATTGCCAATCCGTGGAAACTTCTCACCTCGAAAACATTTCTTGGTGATGGCCAATTTTTAATCACCTCCAATTTACTTGGATCCATATTCAACTCATTCTCCGATACGACAAATCCCAAGTAAATGAGTTTTGTCTTCATAAATGAAGATTTCCTCACATTGATCAATAACTTCACTTGCTATAGTTTTCTCATTACTGCAGCTAAATGCTTAAGATGTTCTTCTTTCGTTTTGCTGAAAATCAAGATGTCATCTAAATAGACAATGACAAACTTACCAATGAATTCTTTCAACACTTCATTCATCAGCCTCATGAATGTACTCGGTGCATTCTTCAAACCAAACGGCATGACTAGCCATTCGTACAACCCTTTGTTGGTTTTGAAGGCTGTCCTCCATTCATCGCCTTCCCCCATGCGAATCTAATGGTATCCGCTTTTCAAATCAACCTTTGAAAAAAATTCTGCTCCACTCAGACAGTCCATCAAATCATCCATTCATGGCAATGGAAACCTATACATGATGGTTATCTTATTGATGGCTCTGGAATCAGTGCACATTCTATATCCTCCATCCTTCTTTGGACTCAGTACCATTGGAACGACACATAGACTTAACTTTCCCTGATCAGTCCTTTATCCAGCAGTTCCTGCACCTGCCTTTTGACCTCTTCGTTCTCCTGCGGCGTCAACCTGTATGTTTCTTTATTCGGCAAACTAGCTCCGGGTATGAGGTCTATATGATGACTCACGCTTCCCATTGGTGGCAACGAATGAGGTAATTCGTCTACCACAATATCAGCAGTTCCTGAATTTCTTCCGACAAGTCATCCACTCTTGTGCTAGTCAAAACAACTTTCGATTTTCTGACCACAAAGAATTGTGGATCCTCCTTCTTTTTTACTTCTGCCAGAAGTTCCTTTCCACTCATGTTAAGTACCCTATTGTTCACTTCCAGTTTCACCTCCTTATCTTTTATCGGAAGTAATATGTGTGTTCTCCCATTCTTCTCTAAAGTGTACGTATTCATCTTCCCATCATGGACTACGTTTTTGTCATATTTCCATGGTCTGCCTAACAATAAATGACATACACCCATAGGAATAACATCACAAAGAATTTTATCATTATATCCTCCTATCTTGATGTCCACTAAGCACTGTTTAGTGACACTCACCTGATGTCCCTTCTGTAACCATGAAACTTTATATGGACTCGGGTGATCAGTCGTCTCCAGTCTAATTTGTCCACCATCTCGATTGAAACGAGATTGTCGGTGCTTCTGTTGTCCACAATGACCTTACACTTCCTGTCTTTGGTCTTGCATGCGGTTTTGAATAGTCTGCTTCTTTGAGTTGTGTCCTCCACCTCCTTCTCGGGTGTTAAGAGAACTTTACACATCATCAAAGACCTTCCGTCTTCTGCGTCTTCTGCTTCAGCAGCTCGCCTCTATGCCTCGACGATGTGAGCTTCTCCTCCATCCTTTTTCCTACTTGGAAAGTCAACTTCTTTGTGCCCATTTTTCCCACATGTGTAGCATGTGATGACTCCTCCTCTACCTCTTCCTCTACCTCTGGTATGAGGAAAAGTATTAACATCAGCGTATCCTCCGCTCTGTTCTGTCTGTTGCCTTTGTTGTTCAGTGTGTTGGCCTCGCTGAGAACTTCCACCTCTTTCTATTCTGGTCTGAGACTTCTTCCAGTCATCTTTAGATTTCTTGAACTTATCTTGGGCGACTGACTTACTTTTCGGCTGGATTCTGCCTCTGCCTCGCTGCGCTGGCTTACGGCTTAGTTTCTCTTCTGCCTTCAACACCATCTGATACGCATCCTCAACCGTTCTGATGGTTTTCATACTCATTTCATCCTGGATATCATATATTAAGCCATTCATATATCTGGCAACCTTTTCATCATCACTCTCCCGATGACCTGCTCTAATATTGAGCTTGTAAAATTCTTCAGTATACTCCTTTACCGTCATCAACTTTTGTCTCAGGTTCTGCATTCTCCTGAACAATGTTATCTAATAATCCCTTGGGATGAATTTTTCCTTCATCTTCACGATCATTCGATCCCAGATTTTGATCTTTTGTTTGCCTTTGGAACGCCTATCTGCTTGAAGCTCGTCCCACCATAATGTTGCATGTCCTTTCAATTTCGTGACAACATGCCTGACCTTTTTATCCTCTTCAATATCCTCATAATCGAAGTAGGTTTCAAGAGCTCTAATCCAGTCCAACAACTCTTCTGCATCCAGACTTCCTTCATAGACTGGAATGTCCATTTTTGTCTTTGAGCTCATCCGAGTGATAGCCTTAATTAACCGTTCATTGGCTGCATCTTCGGCTGCAACTTCTCCTTTTGGTTCGGCTTCCACTTTTCCTTTGGAGTCACTTAAGTCTCCCGCATTTGTTGTGCGTCTCTGCGCTGCTTCCATATCTTCCAATCTCTCCCTAATATCGCATATCTGCCTCTCCATATTTGGATTCCCTGCCAGCCTACCTCTTCTTCGCACATCCCTGTCCTCTGGATCAGGCGATTTCCTTTCTCTTCTGGGCGGCATGGTAAATTATGATTTCTATCTCTGTCGCAGAAAACAAGAGTTAATCTTGCTCTGATACCACACTGATGCAGCACGCGCCACCCGGGCACGCCTGCTCCTACCAAGACCTTCTTCTTCATGGGCCCGAAGAGTTGAATACTCTTCTTATCCCTTATCAGGACTTCTCCACACCCATAGGATGCTCTCTTGACGATCTCCTTTTTCCTATTGAAGAATCAGACCTCGCAAGATCGCGAATCCTGGAAACAACGGAATCGGGTATCATAATTCCCCGAATCCCGATGACCACTTGCCCATGACTTCCTATCTCTCTGTCGGGAATTAACCCCATCGGGAAATCGGTACTCACACTGTCGTGAGTCGTTGCTCAAATGAATTTCTGAATCCCAATCTCCAATGGTACCACTGCACTCTTTATCCCTCCAACTAACTCCTTTCTCGCATGACCTGTTGGTCCACCCGACCATAGCCTTCTCCCAATTTGTAGTTTCGGACTTCGTGGCTTTGCTATGCGTAGAACTCGCGCTCTTGGGATCTCCGATCCCCGACTTCCGATGCCACCTGGCGTCGAACCCAAGGAAAGGCTCAACCTTTCGACACCTATCCTCCACTCATCACGTAGACTGTGTGGTTATTGGATTTCGGAGTTTCAGGACTCCTCCTGCAGCGATTCCCACAACACCAAGAACCCCGAAAAGTCAGTCCCCGATGCACATGAGGACTAACCCTACCACGTCACCACTTCCTCCCGCGCTATCGGGTATCGTGACATCATGATTAAAAATGTATCAATTCCTTGGTAGGTGGAAACTCCGAATGCCGAACCCTGACTCTCCAGATTACTGACATGTGTCCATTCCGAGATCTACGGCTATGGTTCACTCGAAAAATCGCGAGTCGCGACTTCTCCCTGTGAGAATTCTATGTCCCTGGGGACTCTGATTCTCCGATGAGTCAAATCCTGATGAGCTCTAGCTCCTTCCCTGCACGCTAAGGATTAAACCATTCACATCTTCCGCGAGATCTGATCGTTGTCAGGATTTCACCAATCTTCCCTGCGAATCTTGACCGTTGATTTTTCCTCCTTGAGGATTTCTCGAGAGGACTGAATGTCTTTTCTCAAAACTTGTCCTCCGACGCCTGTGCTTTTAACTCCTGCTCGAACCTTCGTTAATAAAACTCTCGGGGATTTCTTTCACGATTAACACAAAGGTGCTATACCTCCTGAGCTTCTGTGCACTGTTTGCGCTCAGTATTCAACAACTTTCCAAGTGTTGAATCTGCCAGAATCTGCGCACTTCCTGGAATAGAAGTCGTCTATCTCCTTTGCTCAGACTAACAACTGAGACTTCTTCTTCCTTCAACCTGTACACTCCTTGTATGATTGAAACAACCCACTTCCAATTCTGGGCAAATAAGAACAAAAGTTAGACTATCAAGCCCTCATCAACGCACTCCTTGCGGATGAATTCAACTTCACTCTTTGCAGGAATCTCCTGGCTCAAATAGAGAAACAATTGAAACTTATTCTCTTTCAGACTTCAGTTTAAACCCTGAAATCACATGCACAACATATACAAAGCAAGTGCATACCAAAAAAAAGCATTCATGATCACATAAACAGTCTACACAGAGAAACAACACCAGCCATGAAATTGAATCAGAACTTCATTCTATTAATTCAATCATCTGTACATAGGTGTTCTTCACAGATCTCTTTGCATGCTCCTCTCTTCTGAATGTTTGTTATGACTAATGTTACAATGATACAATGAGGGTGTCTATATCTGTTTTCCCTCTCAGACTCTAAAACTGTCTAATCTGGAAAAATAAATCCTACCTGCTTGCATTAAATCTATTAAATGCATCCTATCTATTTCAGACAAGAGCGTATGGCTCGAGGTCTGATACAACATACAAAATGCGCTCCTTCATAAAGGATTCATTAAATACTTTCTCTATAATTCCCAAAGCACTTTCAAAATTTGGGTTTGTTTATCCAGCTGAACTTTCGCTTGATGTGTTGGCTCGCTTGCTGAGTTGGCGATCCTCCTGCATCATACTCCTCGGCTTGAAAACTTTCATGGGATTCTGTCCATGAGCTCTTGCATGGTCTGTCCATGCTTTTGAATGACTGCTTCTGTCTCCCAACTGGCATCTTCCACTGGATGGTTCTTCCATTTCACCAGATACTCAAAGTATTTCTTTCGTCTGGTTCTTTTGCTGACTCTTTTGTCAAGTATGCGCTCCATTTGTGGCCTGTCTGCAATCAACATATGCATCTGCCACTAAATCTCTGGATGTTCTTCACTTCCAACTCCTTCTTCTTTAGCCTTATATGGATATAAGTCTGAAACATTGAATGTCGTAGATATTCTGATCTCATCCGACAATTCATTTTCATAAGCGTTTTCTCCCAATTTCTTCAGGACTCTACATGGCCCAATTTTCTTCATCTTCAGCTTGTTGTATGTTCCCCTTGGGAACCTTTCCTTCCTTAGATGTGCCAGAACTAGATCACCAACTTCAAATTGAATTTTTCTCCGATGTTGATCCGCTCTGCACTTATATTCTTGGTTTGACTCCAGCAATCGCTGCTTCACTCTGCTGTGAAGTTCTTCCATCGCCTCTGCGAATTCTTCAGCGCTTGCACTCTTTGTCATTATCTTCTCTGAATCCCTCAGCTCAAATGCTCCTCTTAGTTGCCTGCCATATACAATCTCAAATGGAATTTTACCTGTTCTTCTATTCACTGAATCGTTGTAAGAAATTTTTTCCTGTGGCAACACGTTATCCCAACTGCTATGGTGCTCTGTCACCAGGCTCCTAAGTAAATCTCCTAAAATTCGATTCACCACCTCTGTTTTCCCATCGGTTTGAGGGTGATAGGCTGAACTAAACATCAAGTTAGTCCCCATATTCTTCCACAATGTCCTCCAGAAATGTCCAATGAATTTTGTATCCCTGTCCGATACTATACTTCTAGGTAACCCATGAAGTCTAACAATCTCCTTGAAGAAAAATTTTGCGATATAAGTAGCATCACTGGTCTTCTGGCATGGAAAAAAATGTGCCATTTTGGAAAACCTGTCAACCACCACAAAGATCGAATCATGTCCTCTTTGCATCCTAGGCAATCCCAATACAAAATCCATGCTGATTTCATCCCATGGCCTTTCAGGTATCGTTAACGATTGCTAGAATCCCGCATTCTGTCTCCTGCCCTTCCAATGCTGGAAAATTCTACACCTGTCAACAAATTTATTGACATATGTCTGCATCTTCAGCCAGAAGTATACTTCTCTCAGCTTTGCAAATGTCTTATCGTGGCCAAAATGCCCTGCTAATCCACCACTGTGTTTTTATTTTAACAGATTCTCCCTCATGGAGCAATGTGGAATGCATAACTGATTTCCTCTGAACAACAATCCATTTTGGATCATGTAATCCATCCATAGGCTTCTGTCTCTGAGAAATGGATTCTCAGCTGCCTCGTATGCCTCTGCAAAATCGACATCTTCTGCATACATGTCCTTAAGGTTTTCAAAACCCAATGTTTGTACTCGAAACTCCTGCAGCAACAAACACTTCCTGCTCAAAGCATCAACCACTTTGTTAGCAGTCCCTGAAATGTGTTTAATTGCAAATGTAAAATTCTGCATAAGTTGAATCTTTCGAATCTCGATTCTTTGATAAGTCGAATCTCGATGAGCTCTAGCTCCTTCCCTGCACGCTAAGGCTTAAACCATGCACATCTTTCGCAAGATCTGACTGCTGTCGAGATTTCGCCAACCTTCCCTGTGAATCTTGACCGTTGATTTTTCCTCCTTGAGGATTTCTCGAGAGGACTGAATGTATTTTCTTAGAAATTTTCCTCCGACGCCTGTGCTTGCAACTCCTGCTCGAACCTTCGTCAATAAAACTCTTGGGGCTTTCTTTCACGATTAACACAAAGGTGCTATACCTCCTGATCTTGCGCGCACTGTTTGCGCTCAGCATTCAACAACTTTCCAAGTGTTCAATCTGCCAGACTCTACGCACTTCCTGCAGCAGCATTCGTCTATCTCCTTTGCTCAAACTAACAACTGAGACTTCTTCTTCCTTCAACCTACACACTCCTTGTACGGTTGCAACAACCCACTTCCACTTTTGGGCAAATAAGAACAAAAGTTAGAATATCAATCCCTCATCAACGCACTCCTTGCGGATGAATTCAACTTCACTCTTTGCAGGAATCTCCTGGCTTAGATAGAGAAACAATTGAAACTTATTCTCTTTCAGACTTCAGTTTAAACCCTGAAATCACATGCACAACATATACAAAGCAAGCGCATACCAAAAACAAGCATTCATGAGCACATAAACAATCTACACAGAGAAACAACACCAGCCATGAAATTGAATCAGAACTTCATTCTATTAATTCAATCATCTGTACATAGGTGTTCTTCACAGATCTCTCTGCATGCTCCTCTCTTCTGAATGTTGCTTATGACTAATGTTACAATGATACAATGAGGGTGTCTATATCCCTTTTCCCTCTCAAACTCTAAAACTGTCTAATCTGGAAAAATAAATCTTACCTGCTTGCATTAAATCTATTAAATGCCTCCTATTTATTTCAGACAAGAGCGCATGTCTCGAGGTATGATACAACATACAAAAGGCGCTCCATCATAAAGGATTCATTAAATACTTGCGCTACAATCCCCAAAGCACTTTCAAAATTTGGGTTTGTTTATCCAGCTGAACTTTTGCTTGATGTGCTAGCTGACTTGCTGAGTTGGCGATGCTCCTGCATCAGTTTTCAATAAAAATTTCTTATTGTCATAGTATTTAGCAATGCATCGTTACTTTTCATTTCCAAACTTGCCTAGCATATCAATAAACAATTTTATCATGCATCTGCAATCAACATTCATGTATTGTATAATATACTATATGCTCATATGTATTGCATAGTTTATCTACATATCTCCATGCCAAAAAAAAATCTAAATGTTGAAGGCGTATATTGATATGAAAAATGATAAAAATATATATATTATCTATACTGTTTTTTTTACATGCTAAATGTTCAAATGTTTAAACTAGGAGAAGTTGGACAAGTGAAGGAAGTATTGGCACTAAAGCATTGCAAACAACACAAGAACAACGAATTCATAGGTAAATACATGTAGATTATTTGTCCATTATTTTAAGAAAATAAATGTGTTTCCCCATATTTCTATGATGTAGTTCTAATGTAAATGTCATATGCAATTATCATTTTAAGCCCACAAGAAACAACAAAAAGCACAACCAAAGAAACCATCATAGCACAACAACTTAAAAAGTATGTATATAAAAGATGTAGTTGATACGATGCATTTATATTGTGTAGTTATGAAACAAAAGTATACAAATTATAACTTGCATTGTTTATTTTATGCATTCCTTGTAGGTAGGCCTAGATATACTTCTTCTACTATAATATCCATTGAAGACTTGAACAATCGTAGAACTGGACAAATTTTTGTTGGAGACATAATGGCTGTATATAATACATATCTGGACAAAACAAATAAGTCATGTAGAATTTTGCGTGCTCACATGATAGATGAAAAAGGCATGATGAAAGTTACATTGATTGTTCCTACACATCTTATTCGAAAACATGAACAAAATATCTTACCTGGCAATGGACTATCCATTACACATTTTAAATTTTATCCAAAAACTAAATATGATCGTGGTGACTATGATCGTATTATATCACTAGATGAATTCAGTGTTGTAGAAACAATTTTTTTTGTTTGCAAAGAGTACAACTTCATACCAGACACAACAATTAAACAATTTATAGAAAGTACAACTCCTTACCCAATTGGTGCAATTGGAGCTATTGTGACAGTTGCAAAAAAAGTGGGGATGCAATACATTTTACATATAAAAGATGGAAACTCAGAAAATGACAAAGAAACGATACAACTTCCATATTTAGTTCTTTTACTTTTAAATTTATATATCATCAATAAGATTCATAATTACAATGATGTTTCATGTTACATCTTCAATTGTTTGAAACATATGCACATTTTTTTACATCAATGGAACAACAACTACAAAATAGACATTTTCCTGTGTTGTTGTTCAAGAACATTACAAAGAGAAAAGATGTAAAAGAAAAGATATTCCGCACAAAAAAATAAACATTTATAGTAGTGCTCAGAATAGATGCAACACAATCTTTGAATAAAATAAATGGCTCAACAAATGTTGTAAATATATAGATGTATACTTGCATTTAAAAAGTTCATACATATCATTATTTAAAAAACATATGTATTTTTTTGCTCCATTGTTAACTACAATATTATATAAACATGTTGAAGGTACACTGAAAATAGAAAATTCATAATCAACTCCTTTTGAACCTGTATGTTCCATTTGCAATTTTCCAGTTAGTGCTTCTGCATCAATAGAAGATACAACAATTGATTGCATGAAATGCAACCAAAAATGTCATTTTCTTTATAGACACTGCATAAACTCTATTATTAGAAGCATTACCAATAGTATTGTGCAATACATCATTAGATAACCTATATTGCAAACACTGCTTCCTGATCTGATACAAATGTCATATGAAATATATCTTCAGAAAAAATTAGACACTATTTATATGCTACGTGACCTCCAAGTTCACAACAAATTTACACTAAATGAAGATAATATAGTATTGAAAATAGGATGAATAAAGAGTTAAATAACAAAAAATTGCTTACACTAAAAAAAACTTAAATTGTTGGTTTTATCTATTGATCAATAATATGGAAAATAATTATGTTTTGACTTATTTCTCTTTCTTTTTTTCAGGTTATCTTATACTCTCGTATAAAGAAAAAATCAACAACCTCAACCAAGTCCAGGGAATTGATGAAGTTTTATATTTTTTGTTCATTGCTTCTCATGATTCATAGTCATCTTTGGAGACTAGCAATATAGTTCACAATATTCCTTTGCAACATTTCCGGATATTAGGAAATGTTTTTTGCCACTTGAAAGTAATAGTGATGAAAAATATATAAATTTCACATTGCATATGCTAATAAGAAGACTCCACTTAAGATTTTAATCTTATTATGTTCTACTGTACCTTAAATGTGCTTATTTCTTAGAAAGAAACTAATCAATCGTGTTGTATTTTGGACATCTCAGATCTTAGTCTTATTTTGAACCATGTTATTTTCAATCACATATGATCTTAGTCTTATGATCCTGTTATTTTTCACTTGATGATATTCAACATTTTAGGTTCTCTACTCACTACTGTAAAATGATTATTAGTGAATTGCAATTGCAACTATCATGGACCTAATTAGTTTATATTTAATGTTTCATTTATTTTATTGGCAAATATTTCTTATTACTTTTATTGCAATTGATTTTAGCTAACATAGTTGTATGCACACTTATTCCTTATGTCATTTGGGTAAATTCTAAACATTTTCTCAATACAATAATATCTTAAACATCTTATTTTGACACATATGCTTTTAAGGTTTCTTTTAATACTTTTCCCAAATGTAATATTTATAACTAATATTGCATTGTCTTTATGATTCAACCTTTATTTAAATCCACTTTTATACATGTCATTGTTTTAGACTATTCAGATATTAGAAATAACAAATTCTATATATCTATAATGCTATTGGATCATTTTTTTTAAGTCTTATTGAAGAAATGATGGCAGATGCTCATGTGAACATAGATTTTCTCTCTCATGCAATGTATATTTAAGACAACAAAGAGTATTAAAGACATTTTAATACAAGGACTAGTTCCTTGTTTCAATTGGTTGTACATATCTCAAGACATCTCCAATTTAAATACATTTATTTATTTTAAAGAATAGAATAAAAGTGTAAGTCCCATTTCTTTTCAATTGATCTCTACATATCTCAAGCTAGAAGGCATGCATGTTATGTGATGAAGTAATTTAATTAAATTGTATCACTTAATTTCTAAGAACGTTGCATAGTTGTTTAGTTCAGTGTTGGAAGGGACTAAGCTGCCATGCAACTCTTGTTAGTCCTTGTCTTTAGGCCATGGATTATAGTAAAAAAATTTTAGTTTAAATATTAGTTTTGTAGGGAGTTCAAGACGTTTTTTTTTTATGGTTATATCCTAAGTTATGGAGTTAAAATACTTTATAATATTAAATAAAAATATTAAATATGATGATATCGGCTAATAAAAAACATTTAAGAAGTACATTTTTCTAATATTTGTCCCACCCCTGGCTAATACAAAATATTTACTTCTTATTTGGCCTCATATCCACGCAGGAGAAATTTTAATGATAATTTTAGGTTCAAAGTTATAGAAATGGAAGAGATATCCATATTACATAGTTGGAGGTGAATTAATGCTAACTCTAGAACTAGAATTAGTTCATAAACATTTAATGTGTGTCCCACATTTATCCCTTTGTAAGTTTCATTTCATTATGTTTTTTGTTGTGGTGACTAGCAAGGCTTATGCTTGTTGTTGTAGTGTCCCACTACTATCGTTGCAATGTCCACCTTAGATTGCATGCAAGATCCCTCTGACTATTTATTTGTTTCGTTTGTTGTAGATTGCACGCAGGACCCCTCAGGCCAGGATTCTAAAGTATGAGGAACTACAGAGGAATATAAGCCTTCTCAATTCCATTTTTTACCATCCTTCTCTCGCGCACTGAGCAAACTTATTCTTTGAGGACACTTGCTCGCAAGTGATCCGGATTTTTATGCTAGTAAAATTTTTGACTTTGATTACGATGCGTTATGGGTTATGACATGTTTTTTTACTACAATGACATAGACAGGTGATATTGACTCGGTTTTTACTGAGTGTGCAGGATTTTGGACCTTGAGGATGCATAGGCATTGATGGAACCCCTTGGACTCTGAATCAAGTAAGGGATTGTGCCCTTGGGGTTTGATTGTTTTACTGTGATATTAGCACATCTGACTAGATGATATGATGTGGATATGTTCTAACATGATTTGTTGATGATGCAGGCTGATGATAGCTTGTCGACCAGAGTCACATATGGAGTAAAGGGGCCACACACGACTACTAGAGATGTTGAGGGAGAGGTGTGGACAGTATCCCTGCAACAACCTACTAGCACTCTTGCCGTGGCTCGAACTGTAGGTTAATGATTACCTAGTTTGAGAGGACCCATGATGCCATGAGGGAAGACTGCGACAGTTTCTCACGATGGTTCTAAGGGGCGCGCAATAAGGCGGGGGCCTTATTCCTTAGAATCCCTTAGTCTCCCACAAGTTCACCTAGTGGAGTGTTGACTCCAGGGGTTATTGATGTCTACCAAATCAGTCAAGAGGCGAGTGTCACCCTTGGAGCACGTGGTGCATCCTAAAGGGCACATCGTGCAAGGGAACAGATGAGGCGAGTGGCACCCTTGGAGCACCTAGTGCGTCCTGAAGGGCACGTCATGTTGTTGATGATAAAGGGATGAACCTAGATGGCCCTAAGAGAAATAACATGTTAAGTAATTTTAAAAAAATTTCCCTAATTAAATGTCACCTAGTATGAAATTTAAGGCCTAATTCTAAATTACGCTAGTGGTAGAACCTTGTCTACTCAAAAAAAAAAAAAACTAATACTAATAAAAATAAAAATATCTTAAATAATAATTTTGGCCTTCGTTAAAGCTTGTAACATGAAGGGAGTAAGAAATTAAGTTATTCATAAAAATTAAATCTGTGGTAATAAAGGTAGAAAGGGGTATTAATTATTTTATCTTTTTGATGATTTAAAATAAATAAATAAATACTAATTAAATGATAAAATGATAAAATGGAAAGGGGGTTAAATTCCACACCTGCCTTTTTGAGTTCTAAGTAAAAGGGGAAAGAGGGAAAATAAAAAAAAATAAGAGACTAGGGAAAAGAGGTAACATAAAAAGGGAAAAAGGGGAACTTAAGGGAAAAAGAGGGAAGTGAACTTAGTAAATAATCTACATTTAAGAGATTTTTAATTTTAAACTGAATTAACAACTTCATAGTAGGGAAATCCTTTAAAACTTGTAAGGGAATTTGGGGACACCTAGTAGTGATTCTAGGAGTAACTCTAGGTGTGTGAGGGAAATAAGATAATTAATTAATTAAAGAAAATAATTAATGGAGGAATGTAGGGGATGGGTGACACTTGTACGAAGAATAATTTTTAGGAATTTATTTTTAAAAACTTTAATTACATGAGATTTTAGGAAAGAAAGGAAGTTAGAAACTCTATAAAATGAGGGAAGGAGAAGGCTAAATGATCATCTTATGTTTGTGTAACGTTACGTTGTAGAAATATCGACTTGACTGATTTACTTATGGGAGTTGGGGTACCCAGCTCAGAAAGGAGTGGTAGCTCAGACTTGCAAGGCAAGATGGGAGCTAGACAAGATCTATGGATAGTGTGTGTGGCCCCTTTGCATCTTGTGGGCTTTAAGGGGGAAGAAGAGTACACCTAGCATTGGCTGGGAGGTACCAGTGAAATCTCGACAGTCAGCAAGAGGGAGCTACATGGAGCGCACAGGGAAGTCATTTAGACCGGGTGAACAGGCAACGATACACTTTATTGTTGAATGGTAGATTGTTGTAGGTTTTATGACTAGATCTGCATGTTGATTATGTAAGTAGATTGGATGTTTAGATTGATGGCTGGATTTTTTCTTAGCCTAGCTCGAGGATTGTTGACTTCCATGGCCTTTGTTTACCCGCATGTCTTGACCACCTAGTTGGTGTTGAATGTGACCTTGAGGTTGTTTAGTCTTTGTCCCTAACTCACCAGTCCTTGCTTGATCAGTCGGCCAGGAGCCTGATCTACGGTCGTCGCCTTAGCATTAAAATACCTATGGATCTCAACGCCCTACTTTTCTATGCGAGGATGGTGAAGCAAAGTACGAGCCTATCATTCGTATACCTCTGTTGTTGTCCTTGCCTGATTGGTTACTTGCGCCTTCCAGTACGACCCCTGCATATGGCTTATCTTTCTTAATTGTTGTTATTTTTCTATGCTTTGATTGCTAGAGTCCATGTGATCCCTTCAACAAGTTATCCTTATGGCCCAGGTGTTCTCTTAATGTTTTTAGCCTCTTTACATTGGCGTCCGGAGATGCGAAAAGCATTTAACTTCTATCTGTGTTTGCTTTATGTGGATTGACTTGTGTTTTTTATTATTCTGTGTTGTCATCATGTAACGGAGGTAAAAACCTTACCTCTGCGATGGTAGTTTTTGTAATAGATGTAAATATATATATATATATATATATATATGTTATCTGTGTTATTTTAATTATATAATGGACAATATATATATATATATATATATATATATATATATATATATATATATATATATATATATATATATATATATATATTATTTGTGTGTTTTTCTTTATGTGATGTTTGTAAGATCTTTCCTCAACGATAGTAAATCTGTAACACAAGTAAAGTGTTGCCTCTGCGCTGAATGATGTTGTGTGTTATCTATAGATGGAATTGTTTTACCCTGAGTTAATCTGTTTTTACAGTGAGGAATGTGTTTTATCTTGATCGAAGTGTTTTTGTTGTACTCTGCATTTCGTAAACTCAACAGTGCATGTATTTGCCAGAAGGCCATATCTGATTTTAATGGTTAGCATTTTATTTGTGGATGGTGATTTAGATAGGCATTTCTATCTACGATTTTACCTATACATTTCTGAGTGGTTGTGGATTGCCCACGAATTTTTTTTTTTTTAATAAAATGACAGAGATGCTAAATGCCCTTGATTGATGTCAAACGCATGACTCAGCCACTGCTTTAAATGGCCACGTTATGCCTGTGTTTTTGTGACTGAAATTTGCTTAAACGACCAGTTTTTCCTTCAATCTTGATTTCATTTTTTTTTCTTAAATGGTGGACTGTGTTCATGTAGTTTACTTCAGATGAGACCTGGTTTTCATGCTTCGTACACAACATTTTGAGTTTCCTTGTCGATTGAGAACGTGAAGCATGAAACTTCATTTGACCTTGGGGATTGCATGTAATCTCATTTGTTGTTTTTTCCAACAAGATAAAAGAAGATTAACTAAAATCCATTTTTGTTTTTTCCACACAATGAAACTCCCTCAATACTCTACACTGACATTCTCCCTTACTCATCCAAACTACCGCTATCCCTCTGCGTGTTCTGATGCTCTTACCTTCCTCTCGTCCTCCTTTACTGCTACGCACCTTCACCAATGCCCTGCCAGCTGTCATCCACCAACATTTCTAATTCTGGCGTTTTCCTTAAATCCGTGGACAGTTTCATTCCAAATCTCTCAAGTTGACTGTGTGTCATTGCATTAATTCTAGTAAGTTCTTGTTTAATTCTGTTCTCATATATCGCTCTTGTCTGGAATAAGTGAACCCTTGTATGATAAGACAGATGCCATCCAATAATTCTAAGAATACTAAATTTTTAATTTTTAATTGAAGATTGTCGGATATGAAGGAACAATTCAAGGAAAATCTATTAATCCTTTCTTTTAATGAAAACTAATTCTGGGCAACCTGAATTCCTCACTAAGCGATTGATATTCTTTTGAGGATACAACTTATCCTCATAGGGTCAATAAATTGAGAATTCAATGAAGAATGGGGTTGTTGAAGTTTTAGATTGTAAACTAATTCCTTTAAGAAGTTCCTAAAATGTTGTATACCTTTAAATAAGTAAGCATAATTAGATGACTTATATGATTTATTATTCCTTAAGAATGGAAATTAAATTAGCCCTTGGAGTTTGGAAGGTAGTTACCTTAAACCTTAGGCTTGTAACCAAGTCTCAAAATAGATAGACCATCTTAAGATGCACTCTTAGTAGATGGGAATATCAATGTTCTTCATTGTTAGCAACCTCGATGAAGGTTTTCAAGGAGTTGAGATTTAGTAATCTTAGGATTTAGGTTAACAATAATATGTCTGTTTATATTTGATGATTCTTTCTTTATTAAAATACTTACTTAAAGGTGAAGAAATATAGAAGAGGTTATGGGATTGAATCTTGAGGATTATATGAATTGAATTTTATTAATAACTATCTCTTAAGGATCTTAATTGATGTTTTTAAAATGGCAACCTTAGCAATTGACTATTTAATTGTAATGATTGGTAACACCTTATATCTTGCATTATTGTACATAGTTCTTATATATGCACCAGCTTGTGACTTCTTATTATTTATTTCATGAATGATTTTATTAGTTTCATATAATGGATACGTAATGTAAAGGTGTTGTCAAAATTCATGTATTGCTTAAGAAGATTGAGTTCTTATGGGTTCTCATAATGAATATGCAATTATAGCTTCTCTTTAGATACTCCTAGAAGATATTCCTTAAAAACAAGATGTATAGTTAAGCTGCTTGAGATTAGAATTGTATTTCTGCTCTTGATTTATGATTCCTTATGAGATGTCTTTTTACTCATTTACGCTCATTGTTGCCTGAAAAAATGATAAGTATAGTAGGATATCTTATTGTGCCATGAATAATTGATGATTAGGTGAGATGGATGATCAGAGTTGGGATTGTGGTTTATGTTACATTAATGGGATGTCAACACCTCCTTGTTCCTTAGAACAGTCACCAGCCCTGAGACCTTAAATGGTCAAAATCAATGGGAACCTAGGCTTGAACATTTCTTATGTGTCCTGGAGGTCCTAACCATTACAAGGTAAGACGGGCGGGTAGTCAGTCTTATTTTTTCGTCGGTTGATTGCCATTGATTGCTTACAGATGTTTGATGTGCGTCTTAGGTCGTTATGTAGTTGTCGCAGTTGCATGTGTCATGTTCGTCGTCGTGTTGCAACACAGAGTATAATGTCTATATTACCCTTGTACACACGAACACACAAAAAAAAATTGCACTTGTTATGAGAGGCTCGTTGTCGTAACTAATAGGTGGTATGTTACACATTTCATGTCTCGGGACTTCAATCGTCATGCACAAATAACCATGTCTTTTCTTGTCCCAACACTTCAATAGGATTGCACATGCCCTTTCTACCTAATGCCAATTTCTTCATTTGTTTGGTGTTTTTTTGGGGGCATTTTGATTTCTTCTTTTGTTGGTGTATGTGTGGGTTACGTTACTAATCATGATCCATCCTTTAACTTTTTTGTAGACATACATACTATAGAGTGTTTTTACAAAACCTATTGGCTTTACTATCACATCCATACATACAAAAGAATTCTGGTGAGCATTGTTCCTTTTTAGTTTTTAGCATTGCAGAAGCATATTAGGTATCAGGGAAATCTATTGAAGGGCATTTATGGAGGCCATTAATATGTCGTATGCTAAAGATTCTATGAAATGAAGATTTTTTCCAGGGATATTTGCCCGAAATCCAATGAGAAATTGTTGGATTCGTAGATTTAAGTGATTATTTCTATAGAATCTGAGTTCCCTAGGAGTTTATCACCATGATGAATCCATTTATACATTCAAAAATGGACTCTGAACAACAAAAAATAGTGATTCGTGTAAATTTATAGAACAACTAACCAACGCCCATTAATATTACACTGTTTCTCAACGTAATTTAAATTTGACATAATTAAGACATAAATATTATTAATCCATGAATATTTGAGAGGTGTATATCTATTAGAAATTACCATAATTAATAAGATTTTAACTATGAATAGGTTTTGTATGGATGGTGGTTAGTCATTACTGAAGATTATTAAAGTGATTAGCATGACGCATGTACTAAGCACCATGCATGATTGGACTCCTGCATTATGTACTCGTGATGTACTAAGCACCATGCATGGATTGCCAGATTCCGACGAAAAAAAAATTCATAGAACAACTAACCAACGCCCATTAATATTACACTCTTTCTCAACGTAATTTAAATTTGACATAATTAAGACATAAATATTATTAATCCATGAATATTTGAGAGGTGTGTATCTATTAGAAATTACCATAATTAATAAGATTTTAACTATGAATAGGTTTTGTATGGATGGTGGTTAGTCATTACTGAAGATTATTAAAGTGATTAGCATGACGCAGGTACTAAGCACCATGCATGATTGGACTCCTGCATTATGTACTCGTGATGTATGGCACCATGTATGCCCATGTTATAATAGTCGACGATAAAATATGAGATGAAATCTATGGTCCTTTTCCTCCAAGTTTATTTCCTTTCTTTTCCACTTCCTTTCGAGCAATGATGTTAACATGCAATTACCTAATTCCCTCCATGCCCATTTCAAATTTCATTTTGTCATTTCAAATTAATTTTTAACTCCCATGCTCGTGCTCTCATTCCTCTTCATTGTTGAATACCCCATGCGTGCGCTCTCCTTCCTAGGCGACGCTGCAACTCTAACTCCTGCAAAAATTCGAAACAATTGATCAAGCATGAGATCGATCGGTACCTGCGACCCAGTATGCTTATGACAATCACCTTTTAGCAGACATATGGTGTATGTTGGATCTATTTCACAGCAAAATAGAGTATATTGATTCCCACGTTATTGTAGCAGATTTGGCATGTGATCAAGCGAAGTACTTGAGGATGATCACAAGCCTCAAAAATCATGTTGTGGTCAGAAGCAAGATGTCTTGCTCCAACTAATAATTTCCTCAAGGTCAGATTTGTTTGATAACAATAACTATCTGCATACGATTAGATAGTAACTAATACTATTAGATACTATTTGTTCGATTTATAGGCTTACTATTAGATACTATTGGATTTACATTGCTGTGTAAGTGTTTTGTGTTTTACATGTGCTCAACCTTGGTGGGAGAGAGAGTGGAACTTTAGTATAGAAGATGGTGCGCCCATCAACCCAAAAAAAAAAAGCAGATCATCATCATTTAAGAAAGCAGAATTGATGAAAGACAAAGGCAAAGTAGGAAAAAGCCAAAAGATGCGGAAGAAGAGTGGAAGAGTAATGTATCAAAGGCTAGCTCGTTGTAACCATAGGTCGTACAATAAATAATAAATTAAGTGTTATATTGGGTAGGCCGTCTTTCATTCGGGATGGCTCATTCGAGTGTGAGATGAATTGAAACAGTTTTTCCGCATTATTTTTTATCTTTCCGGTATGGCTTATCAAAAGATGATTCATGTCAGTTGAAGCTAGCTAAGAGTGCGGTTCATCAAAATAATTGGAAAGGACAACAAAATTCCAAGCAATCCATTCGTATTTCCGCATACTATTGACTCAAGTAGCAGGTGGTAGCAGGTGGGGAAAAGATCCAAAGATCTTTTCAAATCATTAAAGTTGAAGTAGATGTTGTCGGAAACTCACCTGAAGTGCTAAACTGCAATCCCAAAAATACAAGGCTCGAACCAGTGACCTCTCCTCAAACTAAAAAAAATATATGCATGTCTCACTAACTAAGTTATCCCATAAAACTAAAAATAAAAAATATTGTAACATATTAGAAGCCCTTCCAAAACATCAAATAGAAATGAAAGTTGATAACCAATTACTATCACAAGTACACGTATACTTATATTCATCATCATCCTCTAAACACGAACACTCGCAAGCAGAGTAGGGGCCTTTGGATACTGTTATCCCTCCTCATAGATTCGGCGAATTATACAACTTTAAAGGCTTTAAAACAAGACAAAAGTAACTTGAATGTACTACCTCTAGTCGTTAAAGAGCTATTTAAAAGTAAAGTACTTTTATGGTCGACAAAGTTTGAATAATGATAATAAATTATTTTTAAAAATTTTATAGTTAGAGATAATGTTATGTATAAATTTTTTAATAAATCAAAACAAAATTGTTAATAAAAATACACTATTGCTTCAAACACAATATTACTTCAAACTAAAGTAGGCGCTTCTTAAATCTTCTATTCAAAAATTTTTGACATCTCATAATTTAAAACAATTAGTATTCAGTATAGAGTAAACAAACCCAAATGATTTTTCAAACACAATATTACTTCAAACTATCAAACTAAAGTAGAAGCTTCTTAAATCTCCCATTCAAAATTCTTTGACATATCATAATTTAAAACTATTAGTATTTAGAGTAAACAAACCCAAATGTTTAATTATTTTATAAGATTTTACTATAATATCACAAAGTTTATAAATAAATAAATTTTACAACTTTAATACGAGTAGGTGAAGCTTTGGTTAATTTATATTGTGAGTTGTTGCAATAATACTTGCTAATTTATTTAATTGTTTTATTTAGAGGTTAGTTATACTATCAAAAACCTTGATGCTCTCTTTTTTTAGTTGTGAATTATAGTTGTTTGTGTGGAAGGAATGCTTCTTAATAGCATACATGGTGGTCAATGCTAAAGTAGGCTACAACTTGCAAGCCCCCCAAACACTTAGTTGTTATCATAAAAATCCATTGACTCATTAAAACTCATAAAAAGATACATATGCAGAAACATAGGAAAAGAAGGTGAAAGAAATGAGATGCAATAGCAACAAACCTCTCAATGCTAGGACATGCAATATTAGACCTCTCAATGCTAGGACATGCAATATTAGAGCCAAGCCCTAACTTATACAACCATAAGGATAATAGTACATAAGAAAACAATAACAATAGTTTAGGGATATTGAATGATTCATTTACTAATGAAGAGAACAAAGAGTGAGCTCCTAAGACAAAATACAAATATTTTGAAAATCTTGCAAAATGATAAAGTTATGAATCTCTACCATTTGCAACAACGTGAAAGAAAAAGTTGAAGTAGATAAAACCTAAGACATGTTTTTATTAGATGGTCATAAATAGTGACATGTGTTATGAAGTATGTACATGTGTTGTAGAGATTACAAAGAGAAATGGATTGTTGACATGGATTAATGTACAATTGATATTAATGCCTCAAATCAATAAATCCTATCTACTTAAATATTGAGATGAAATAGAATGGGTGAGTGAAAACTAATGATGGTCTCTCATGATGTGTTAGTGGTAATGTAAATCTGGAAAAAAATCAATATGTTAACTTGGAGGGATTATTCAAGGTACTTTTAAAATGAATTTAAATATGGTGTAAGAAGATAAAACATAAGAAATTGAATTAGCTTTCCAAATATACAACTTTTATTCATAGAAATTGTGAATAACTATGCAAAATTTGAATTTTTCTAACAATGGTATCTTATTTTTCCAACAAAATATAAGGTATATGTTTTTGTTCATGTAGGTGTTGAGTACCTTAACGATGAAATTTCATTCCAAAATACTTGTATGCTTCTAGAGAACCCGGTTTTCTTGTGCTATGTATTTTTTGGAAATTTTTAATAATAATTTTATAATTTTTTTTTAAATTATCAAAGTCAACATATGCCTGAAATTACAACATCTTTTGTTCGTGTAGGATAATAGAGTCTAACATGATCAAAATATATATTTTTTTAGATCATAGTTATCGGTCTCCTCTGGTGCCTCATATAACTCATTCAAGAACTGGTTAAGCCAACAAAAAGTTCCAGCTGAAATAAGAGAGGGATGTATTCTATGATTTTGATACATGTGAAGACAAAAACAAATTAAAGATAGTAAAC